>ML412800.1:2037-60993 GCA_005239525.1 Nicotiana knightiana | reverse complement strand
GATCGATGCAGTAAAGAATTGGCTGAGACCTACAACACCATCAGAAGTCCGTAGCTTCCTGGGCTAGTAGGATATTATACGCTATTTGTAGAAGGGTTTTCCTCTATATCAGCACCATTGACTAAGTTAACACAGAAAGCTACTAAGTTCCAGTGTTCTGACGCTTGTGAACGAAGTTTTCAGGAGCTAAAGAATCGATTGATGTCCACGCCAGTGCTCACTCTCCTAGAAGGAACAAAAGGTTATGTGGTATATTATGATGCCTCAGGTATAGGTTTGGGTTGCGTATTGATGCAACGTGGGAAGGCGATTGCTTATGCATCAAGACAATTGAAGAAGCATGAAAAGAATTACCCGACCAATGATTTGGAATTGGCTGCAGTAATATATGCTTTGATGATATCGCAGCACTACTTATACGGCTTCCATGTTGACATCTACACATATCATAAGAGTTTATAATACATCTTCAAGCAGATGAAGTTGAATTTGAGTCAGTGTAGGTGGCTTGAATTACTGAAAGATTACGATGTCGAGATATTGTACCATCCCGGTAAAGGCAATGTTGTGGCAGATGCTCTCAGTCATAAGTCAATGGGAAGATTAGTACACACTGAGGCATGGAGACAGAGATTGTTAGACTCTCATGACAGAGGTTTTAATGTACAAAATACAGCATAATCGTCTTTGGTAACCGAGGTAAAATCACGGCAATATCAAGATACTACCTTTGTAAGATTAAGAGAGGGAATTCAGCAGTTTAAGATTACCTCTTTCGAGATCGGAGGAGATGGGGGAACTGATATACGAAGGTCGATTATTTGTGCCTAGTGTGGCAGGGTTACGTGGGAATATTATGATTGAGATTCATCAGCCCCGATATTCTGTCCATCCCGGATCGACAAAGATGTATCATGACGCTAAGGGGCAGTATTGGTTGGATATCATGAAGAAATCTATTGCAGAATTTGTAGCCAAATGTCCTAATTGTCAACAAGTAAGGATCGACCATCAGAAACCCGGTGGATTAATTCAGAATAAAGATTCCGACCTGGAAATGGGAGGTTATTAATATAGACTTCATTATTGGATTACCTCGCTCTTATCATAAGTTTGACTCCATATGGGTGATAGTTGATTGACTTACAAAATGTGCCCATTTTCTGCCATATAGGATAACTTACACGATTGAAGATTATGCGAAGTTGTATATCAAGGAGATTGTTAGGCTTCATGGTGTCCCGGTATCTATTATATCAGATCGAGGAGCTCAATTTGCGGCTAAAAATTTGAGGTCTTTTCTGAAGGGTTTAGGTAGACAAGTGAATCTCAGCACTGAATTCCATCCACAGACTGACGGACAGGCTGAACGTACCATTCAAACACTTGAAGACATGCTAGGAGTATGTGTTCTAGATTTCAAAGTGAATTGGGATGACCATCTTCCACTCATATATTGCACTCATAGAGTTCACCTACAATAATAACTACCCTTCCAGTATTAAAATGGCCCTGTACGAGGCACTATACGGGAGGAGATGTAGATCACTACTTGGACGGTTTGACGTCAATGAAACATGATTATATGGGACAAATTTGATTCACCAAGACATTGAGAAGGTGAAACTGATACAAGAGTGACCGAGGATGACGCAAAGCAGGCAAAAGTCTTATTCCGATGTCCGACGTCGTGATATAGAGTTTGATGTTGGTGATTGGGTTTTCCTGAGGATCTCGCCGATGAAGGGTGTTATATGTTTTGGGAAGAAGGGTAAGCTGAGTTCGCAGTATCGGTCCGTACAAAATTCTTCGACAAATTGGACAGGTTGCTTATGAGTTAGAATTGCCATCCGAATTGGAATTTGTCCACCCAGTATTCCATGTATCTATGTTGAGTAAATGTATTGGAGACCCTTCTTGGGTCATCCCTATCAAAGATGTACAAGTTACAGAGGATCTATCACATGAAGAAGTGCCAGTGGCTATATTAGATCGACAAGTCCGCAAGTTGAGAACAAGGGATGTAGCTTCCGTCAAAGTATTATGGAGGAACAAAAACATGGAAGAAATAACATGGGAAGAAGAAGTGGAGATGTAGTCTAAATACCCTTACATGTTCCAGATTGAAGATAACGAGGATGTTGGGGGGACGCAGGACACATTAGAAGGTGAAATGGTTTTATGAGGTAAGCACTAGATTGAGAATACTCTTCCTTAATACAAAATGGTGATATACAGATAATGTACATATCCATAATGCTTTGTATAGCCTTGTGAGGTCATATGTTCGGCTTAACTTCTTGCAAGTTTGGCTAGTGTCCATTTTATAGGGGAAACTCGACTGGAAATTTCCGTTGGAATCTACGAGGACGAATGTTCCTAAGGGGGGAGGGTGTTACAATCCATATTCACGTAAGTTATTATTTTCATAAGTTAGTCGACGTAAATCTGAGAAGACATTATATTTTAGATGTTAAGAAGGTAATCATATTGGCCTTAAATGAAACAAGGGTGTATAAGGGTGGTTAACAAGTATTAGAATTTAAACGAATCAAGGATGTTGTAACCCGTATTTACGGGTAAACCTATAGGTGCTTAATGTTCTCAAGAGGTTGTGTTTTAAGGTATTTGAATCATATAAATATCCATATCATAAGTCTTGAAGTCACATGAGTTATGAAACAAAAGTCGACAAAAGGTTTCGCAACTTACGTTCATAATTTTACTCAAACTTTAGGTCAAACGTTACTATGAGTTTCTCCCAACTTACTTGGATATACGGGGTGATATACCCACCATATTTAAAATCTATGAGTCTAGTTTCCAACGCATTAAACCGTTTGTTGATACGATCTCGGAGTATAGAGATATTCGCATTTTAGCGAGACTACGCCAAGCAGCTCTCTATGGGCCCCACATAGGCGGTATAAGACATATGGATATATATATAAGATACCTCAACCCCGTTTTTAGTCATTAGTTTTCAGTATATTCAGACCTTATAACCTTAAAAACACTCTCTCAAGTTTCTCTCGTGATCCAAGACCCAAACAAAGGGCAAACAACACAAATCACGTGTTTCTTCTAGTTGTTGCTGATTCATGTGTTGTTCCAGCTTGTGTGGGAGGTTTTTTAAAGTGTTTTATGTTCTGTAAATACTCCCTCAAGTTTTTAATATCAACCCTGGGTGATTTCAAGTCTTCTAAAGTGATTCTAGTGCCGAAAAACCCTAATTGATTGTTAGTTTCGCTTCCTTGTTCTTGTGGCAGCATTTGAAGGATATTTCGTAGACAATAAAGGTCAAATTGGAGTTGTTCTTTCTGTTTAAATGTAAGGGAACTCTTACTCTACATGTATTTAATATTTTCCAAGTTGCAGCTAAGTCATTGAAGCTAGAACTTGTGAAATTTATATATCGAAAGGCTTGGTGGTAATGTTGTTGGTTGGTGGACTGTTTTGGGAGGCTAAATATGATTATTATTGATGTTGTTTCGGCTGTTTGGTGATTTTTTTACTTGTGTGAAGTCATATAAATAGGGGAGGTGTTGTTCGTTTCATCGTAAAATAGATTGTGGTCGATACATAATAGTTATGATAGTTAATAATAAAGATAATGTCATTTCTCTTAATGTTGACTAAGGAGTCGTGACATTTGCATAGCTTGAGGTTGGGAAGTATGTATGTAAGGCTATCCCTTTCCTTTTTTTTCACAACTCCTATTGTACATAATGTAATGAACGAGCTTCCAAAGATACTTTACTATTAGAATCTAGCAGTACTTACATTGTTTCCCTTCTTAGGGAATTATTGATGTTGAGGTTGATTCTGTTATTCTTATGTGATCAATGTTTTTGGTACTTCCTGTATAGATAATACCCACCCGATTTCACTCCGAAAGGTTCAGAATATGATTCCAATGAGTCTAGAAAACATTATATATATGTATCTATTTTACTCTACCGAGATGCGCTATAGTCGGCCAGTACGACACCTGTTGTGCAACCACTGATCAGTTGGGTTTTACCGAGCTCCACGTGGCCGGGTACGATTCTACCGATCCTTATGATGGCTGAGTACGTTTTACTGAGCCTATTACGGTCGGGTAAGATATGATGATGATGCCCACTGAGGCGTATGTTTTAAAAGTTTATGGGTATATATATATATATATATATATGTATATGTATATATATATATATATATATATATATATGTATGTATGTATCAGGCTTTTCATGTAAGTATCCCTTAGAGGTACCCATATGTTACAGGTTGTATATTTTCTATCCCTGTTTATGTTACTATTCTTACATATGCTTTCCTGCCTTACATACTCAGTACTTTATTCGTACTTACATCCTTTTTATTTGTGGATGCTGCATGTCGTGTTGCAGGTCCTGATAGGTAGGTAGACGTAGCTCCCCTACCACAGTAGACTGCCCAGTTCAGCAGTTATCGGTGAAATCCCTTCTCCGGACTTACCGTGGTCTTGGTATGCATTTTTGTTATATACATTATGGGTATGTTGGGGCCCTGTTCCGGCAATGTTGCAGAACTTATGCTCCTTTAGAGGCTCGTAGACATGTGTCGACTCATGTATTGTTTGGTATGCCTCGTCGGCTAATTTTTGTTATATAGTCATTCATGGAAGCGTGGTAGCTCGTACCTTATATATAGTTACTTGACAGTCTTGTCGTCCAATGTTATGTATGTTCATGCCATTATCTTTTATTGTTGGTTATTCATGATCCATGCCTACCATTTATATTGATCTCGTCGGCCCTTAAAGATAATAAGGAAGGTTAGATAAAATGTAGGTTAGTGCTCGGCTAGTATGGCCCGGGTGATAGTCATGATCCTCCAGTTTGGGTCGTGAAAGCAGGAAACACATTCGGAAAGTCTGACACTACTACAACAGAATCAATGGTAGGAGTATCAACACCAACATCCCTCACAAAATCCAATTATGATAAACACCCCTTCCAAACTATCCGTTGGGATTTCAGATATGAAATCACCCTACTGGGAACATAGTCCTGAGAATCTCTCCACTTGATCCTAGGTAACCTTGCATCTCCATCATCACGGTCCTAGCGTGACAATCCAGAATAGCATGACATTGGGACAACAAATCCATGCCCTGAGTCATGTCAAAATCAACCATACTAAGAAATAAGAGATCAACTCTCATTTTTAATACCCAAATACTCACTAAACACGACTGATACACGCCGTCTACAACAATTGAATTGCCCACCAGTATAGATACATGAACATGAAAAACTAAAAACTCACGGGGCATATCCAAAAAACGAGCAAAATATGATGATACATATGAATAAGTGGAACCAGGGTCAAATAATATGGAAGCATCCTTGGGGAATACTAAGACAATACCTCTGATCATCGTGTCTGAAGCAATGACCTTTGGCCTGGAAAGAAAGAATAGCACAGAGCCTGATCGCCACCTGATCATCCTCTTTCTCTAGGGCGACCTCTAGTTGCATGAGTCGTACCCAGGTCGGATGAGCAAGTGGTGAAGTAGCTGGTGCGAAAGTGATAGAGTGGGACTTGTGCTATGGAGCCCTACTCAATAATCTAGGGCAATCTCTCTCGAGATGACTCAAATCCCCGCCCTCGTAGAAACCCCTTATGACGGGCTGCTTACCGTGATAATCTGAGGAACTGCCTATAGAAACCTGGGAGGAAGGAGCATAGTAAGAACCCTATGCTGGTAATGCACTGAATAACGATTAGCCCAAACGAGCATTGTAGGAACAATGGCTAACTGATGTATCACGATAAACTAGATGAGCCATCTGAGCGGGCCTATAAGGACGACCCCTGCTCTGGTGAGAGTTTCCTCGAGAAGAAACACCGCTGAAACCACCGAACCACGATACCCGCTTTAGTTGTCTAGCAATATACATCACCTCGTCTAATCTAGCACTTGATACGATCTACCGGGTCATGACGAAGTGCAGTCCATAGTTCAGGCCGTCAATGAACCCCATAATCCTCTCCATCTCTGTGGGAACCAACAAGATCGCATGACAAGCTGACTCAAAACATCTAATCTCACCATCTGAAGGCTACCCCCTGATAGCTGAAAAGTAGTAAATGAGACTCCACTAGTCTCCAGAATACCCGTCGTGCGATGAATCTACTAGCACTTGTCTAAGAAATCCAGAGCATCATCTGACTCAGCCACACTGAATGTTGGAATCCTGAGCCTCCCAACCTGCTCTAGCCTCTTCTACTCCTCGTCACTCATAGGTGGACCCACCTACGCCTGATCAACTGCAACCGCTGGGATGGTACTAACTCTGGTGTTTGAAGTCTCTAACCACCTGTTATGAAGTACGGGCGGTGAGAGTCTAAGCACCCCCCGACCTGAGAAGTGGTTGGTGCGGCCTGAACTGAAACCACCTGAGCAAGGCTGGTGTAGCCTGAACTGAAATTGCCTAAGCAAGCCTGAACTGATGCCTGAGGTGGTTCTACCGGCTCAACCACCTTTGGTATATCCTCCAGAGCATGAGAAATTGGTGGCTCCATGGGTTCCGCTTTAGATGTTGTACGATCTATACCTCGGCCCCGACCTCTCGCGACCCTAGTTGGTGGTACTAGTGGTTGTCCGCCCAATCTGGTAGCACATATCCTCACCATCTGTGAGAGAATAGAATAACAGAAGTTTAGTTTCTGGAATCAAAAAATTCACATGAAAAGAACACAAGAAAGTGATGTTTTCCTAATGATTTGGTAGCCTCTCAAAGATAAGTACTAACGTCTCAGTACCTTTCCGTAAAACTTTACTAAACCTACTCATGTCTCGTAATACCGAAGAATCTAGGGCTCTAATACCAACTTTCATGACCCAAAATCCCTACCGTCATGATGGCTCCTAACAACTCGGCTAGGGAAGACGAAACATGACAACGAAGGCAAACAAAATAACAAACTTTATATAAATAACATAAGAATGAGGTCTCAATACAATATAACTGCCAATACAAAGTAAATTCACCCATAAACTAGAAAATATGAAGTCGTGAGCTTCTATAATGGAATACATGTCTGAAACACAACAATAAATACACTATCTGAACTGTAACAATATTATTAAAGGAAAAGACAAGTCAAATTGTGACCAAGGGTACATCTCTACCTCGCCTTTAGCAGATAGTCCAACAAGCAAGCCTATTGCTGATAACTGGTCCTCATACCTGGATCTAAATAATTAACTGCAGAGTGTAGTATGAATAAAACCGATCCAATTTACTCAATAAATATTGTAAATAAATACGGCAAGGTAAGAGAATCACCATTTATAATGATCCTAGCTATCACCTGCGTGGTTTCATCCTTTAACCGGTAGAGAACAATATTTGGAATCAAATTGTAAAGTTTAGTAATAAAACATCCATGTGTGTGTATAGATTCTCAAATACTCTGCTCAATCAATATCTTGACATATATAGATGATATGTAGTTAAATCAGATAAATAATCAAGGGAATTGCAAGTAAAGATGAAAAGCAAAATCGAACAAAACACTAGACATATTCCTCAACTTTTCCATATCTGTTCCAACCTACTGATCAGTGTTCTCTATAACCGCGTGTGCACCATCAATAGAGAAACATGAGAGGGTGAACCTAGAAGGATGGATCCATATCCACATGCAAGCACGGCCAATTCAACGTGCTACCAGCCTGGCATGGTCAATGGCTCAATATCACAATCTGCCCAGTGTGGCAACATGCACAAAAACATAATCTGCCCGGCGTGGTCACATGCATAATAACACAACCCACCCGACGTGTTCATAGGCATAAAAACACAATCCGCTCGGTGTGGTCACAGGCAGCCCGTCCAATTATATCGTACATGAGCAAATAAACAAGTATACATGTATGAAAAGAGTGAATAACAAATCTCATGCTCCTGGAGTGGTATAAACGACATGCTAAAGTGTAAGCAAGTGCAATGTACTATCATTGCTCGAACCGACAATTTCATCAAGAATAACATTTATCAGTTCATTTAGGGATTAACCCCTATGTAGCCTCAAACATGGCTCAAATAGTTCACAACAATGACATAAATGTGTGAAGCATCATATCTTAAGGTTGAATAGTCAAATTCTAGGGTTATAAGGGCCTGAGCGCAACCCGAACATGAATAAATAACCCCGGTGCCCACACATAGGTTCAAACCCACGCATTTGCACACCCAATAGCATGTAACTGTCACAATAATTCAGGCAGCTAGCACCTCAACCGAGTTTAGATAAGATACTAACCTCAAGCAAATTAAATCATTTTACTAACAATCCATTCCCACGTATTTCAATCTCCGAAAGTCTCACGAAATACTATCAATATAAGCTACAGAAATTGATACCAAATGATAAAGCTAAGATCTTTAACCAAAGTAAAAAAATTCAACCTAATAAGTCAACCCCAAACCCACGTCTCAGACACCAACAAAATTTACAAAATCCGAACACCCATTCAACAACTAGTCCATCCATACCAAAATTATTCAATTCTGACCACAAATCGACTTTCAAATCCCCAAAATATGGTCTATGACGTTTCACAAATTTTTCCCAAATTTTCCAACTCAATACACTAATTAAATGACTAAAACAATAATGGATTCACGTATAATAGCCAAATATGAGTTAGAATCACCTACACTGATGATTTCCTTGAAATTCCAATTAAACGTTTCCCCAAACCTAGCTCTCTAGCTCCAAAAGATGAAAAATGAAATAAAACCTTCATTTTTTAAATTTAACACTTCTTCCTAGTTATCCTCTTTCGCAATCGCGGACAAACCCTTGTGATCGAGGAGAACAAATCTCCTCAGTTAGAAAATAACACTACGCAGTCTCATGACTACATTCTCGAACATGATGACAAGACCTCCTAAAGCTACGTGATCTCAAACAACACCACGCAAATGCGAAGAACATAGCGAGCCTCAACATTAACCCTCCCTCCTTATACGCGAACGCAGTCCGGTGCATGCATTCGCGATGCACAAGCTCGGAAACCTTCGCGATCACATCAATGAATTCCCGAACACGAAGAGTAAAACCCCAACAGTCCTCAAAGACCCTCCGCAATCACAGTTCTTTCCTCGCGATCCCGATGAAGGAAACCAGAGCATAGAAACCAGCAATGCCATTCTAAGAACAATTGGTCCGAACTCAATTCGAAACATACCCGGAGCCCCCGGGACCTGGTCTGAACAAACCAACAAGTCCTATAATATGATATGAACTCGCTCGAAGCCTCAAATTACATCAAACAATACTAAAACCACAGATCGCACATAGGTTCTAGCCTAATAAACTTATGAACTTCTAACTTCTAAAACTAATGCCCTAACATACCAACCAACTCCAACTGACCTCAAATTATTCGCACAAGTCACATTTGACACAATAGACCTATTCCAACCAGAATCATAATCCGGGCATGATATCAAAAAAGTCAACTCCCAGTCAAACTTCTGAACCTTCCGAACCTTAAACTTTCAAACTTTCGCCAATTCAAGCCAAAACGACATGCGGACCTCCAATTCAATATACGAACATGTTACTATGTCCTAAATCACCATACGGAGCTATTGAAACAATCAAAACTCCATTCTGGATTTGTCTACATAAAAGTCAAACTCTGGTTAACTCTTTCAACTTAGGCTTCCAACCTTGGGACTACGTGTTCCAATTCATTTCGAAACATCCCCGGAACGAAACCAACCATCCCGGAAAGTCCATAAAACAAGAACATAAAATAAGCAATAAATGGGGGAATGAGGCTGCAATACTCAAAACAACTGGTCGGCTCATTACAACCCGAAAGAAGTCCTATTTGATTTTTAACCGAGCATGCTACATTAGTGGAGATTTACATGAGAGAAAAGCCTATGATACTTGAAGCTTTACTTATGACATTCCATTGCGAGAGAAGAATGAAACCTTTGTTGCTCTAGAAATTGAGTGTAAAAAATTGAAGTAAGCATTTCAAATGGAAGGTAGAATAGGAATAGTATGGAGTCCACCATGATTTACATGAAAGACCAAGAATTATTGATGAATGAAGTCAATCCTTGAGGCTCAAATGTCATACTAGTATTACTTGAGATGAGTAAGGTGCATCTTTTTGAAAAATTTGACACCACCATTAGAATTGATAAGTGTTGTAGGTAATTTTTGTCCCAACTAAGTATATATGACTTGTAAGTGGCACCTTAAAATGATCATACATTGAGAGAGAGGAGCGAGTTTAGTTTTGTATTGTAAGAACATGGCCGGTTGTTTTGTGTATTATAGCCTTATTTACCGATTTATTGCCTCTTCTATGTTCATTTGTGGTTATATGACCTGTACGGGTGATTGGTTTAGTTGCGGAGAAGTTTTGTAGTTAATTGGGACACTTAGTCCCAAGGTTAGAAGCTTAAATTGAAAGTGTTGACTAGAGTTTGACTTTTGTGTAGACGACTCTAGAATAGAGTTTTGATGGTTACAATAACTTCGTATGGTGATTTTGGACTTAGCCATATATTGGAATTTCCATTTGGAGGTCCGTAGGTTGTTTTGGAGCTTTTTGGAAAAAGTTGGAAAGCTGAAGGTTGATAGGTTTAATCGAGAGTTGACTTGTTGATACCAGGCTCGAATTGTGGTTTCGCAAGTTCGAATAGGTCCGTGGTGTCATTTTGGACTTGCATGCCAAAACTGGGTTTTTCTAGGTTGGTTTGGTGTGTTTCAGCATGAGCATTGGAAGTTTGAAGTTCATTAGGCTTGAATTGAGGTGCAATTCGTGGTTTTGATATTATTTTGTGTGATTTGAGGCCTCGATTGGGTTCGTGTTGTGTTTTAGTATTTGGACAGGGTCCTGGGGGCCTCAACTATGATTCAGATGGGTGTCAGACTATTTCCATCATTTTTGGACTTCTGTTGTTGAGGTTCCACTCCTTCTTCGCAATCACAGTAAGGAAGGTCTGACAAAGGATGGCATGGGTTTGTGCATCGCATTTGTAGGTGTTGTTACGCGTTCGCGAAGGCATGGGTCCTCTGGTCATCGTGTTCGCGACCAAGTCATCACATTCGCATAGGAGGGTTTGGCAGCTGGAGTATTTTGTTCTTCGTGATCGCAAAGGTCTTTTCGTGATTTGGAAGGAAAATGCTTGGGCAGATTGTATTAAAACTCTATTTCGAGGCTTAGAATTATTATATCACAATTTTGGTTAGAGAGCTCGGTTTTGGGCAATCTTGGAGGGGATCTTGATTTGGATTGAGGTAAGTATTTTTTACTCAGATTATTCATTTTTCATGATCCTATCTCTGTTTTAAGCATTTAATTGGTGAATTAAAGTGAAGAAATTGGGGATTTTAGTAATACCTTCCTAAAGTGAAAATTGAGGATTTGAAGGTCAATTTGAGATCGGAATTAGATGAAATTGTTATGGTTGAACTCATAATTGAATGGGTATTCAGAATTTATGAGTTTGACCGGGTTCTGGGGTGCGGGCCTGGGGTTGACTTTTTGGTTTTGATAAAGATCGAAGCTTTATTGTTTGAAGTTGTTTCCTACGGTATTATTTGATGATATTAAGTTGTTTGTGACTAGATACGAGTCATTTGAAAGTCGATTCGCATGGGAAGGACTTTTTGGAGTATTGATTTAGTGCTTTGAGGTAAGTAACATTTCTAAACTTGTATTTAAGGGTAATTATCCCTGGAAACCATGTGATTTGTGATGTGTTGGGGTGACGAATATGCTAGGTGACGCGTGTGTGGACATGCACCGGGGTAATCATAATTCGAGTTGACTTTTAGACTATTACCGGACTTGTTTTGCTGTTATATCCGTGTTCTCCCTGCTTGTTTGATTATCTGAGATGTGATTTATGTTAGAAATCATGTTTAGGCTGTGTCATGATTTGGTTGAGACCAATTGAGACTATTTCTGATGTTTCAGGCTATCTGATTTAACTGTAGTTATACGCCCAATCATGATTCTTTATTTACATATTATAGCTCAATCTTTGTACATTATTCATTATTTCATCACATACTATTGTTATTTTACCATACGTGATATTGCTTGGGCTGAGTGCCATTATATTGTGAGCCCTTGAGACTTGAGAGGTTGATGATTGAGGTTGGCCTTAGATTCGTGTTGAGGGTGATATATCGATCAGGTTGCATGCCGCAACAATCTTTATAGGTTATATTTTTATTTGGATCAGGCTGCACGCCACAGCATGTCATATTGGCTTTTGATTAACGCTTGGGCAGGACCCACCCCTATGGTGTCTGGCATACCAAAAGTGAAAGCAGACACAATGATAAAAATATACATGTACTTTAGTGAGGGGTATTGATGTCAGGTACCCATATAGTGACGAGTGATTGTGTGTGTGATGAAGTGGGCATTCAAGACAAACAACTTGAGTATGCTGAGAGTGACAACACTTGGGGATATCACTGTGAAATAATTCATTTTACATGCATATTTGACATTTTGTCATAGAGATGTATCATTCCTCATGCTAGATGGTAAATGAATGTTCTTATTAGTGTTGGGCTTAAATTGTTATACTTGGAAGCATGTCTAAATTCCTATAATATGTATGAGCTGATTATGAGAATTCTTTTGAGTTACTTATTGTTACTGTCATCGTTATATATGTGTTTGCCTTTATATTGGTTTCTGACTGTCTTCTTCTAAGCTCATCACTGCTTTCTGCTCAAGGTTAGTTTTATCACTTATTGAGTACATGGGGTCGGTCGTACTCATACTACACTCTGCACTTTGTGTGCAAATTCATGTATAGGACGTGGTGATTTCTAAAGCCCTGTTGGTACTAGTATTCAGGAGACCGAGATAGTTTTTATGTTTTCCGCTGAACTTGAATCTCTTTTCTATGTTTCCCTTATTATAGTTCAATTATCTAGACAATTGTATTGAGGATTTGATTTGTATTTTGATGCTTAGTAGTGTTCATGTACTCATTCACACTATACTTTGGGGTTGGTTGTAGCGGTATTGTTATTGTTCTCATTAGATGTTTATGATATTTCCGCTTTTAAGTTTATTAAACCATGTTTATACAAATGCATAGTTATTATGTGACCGTTGGCTTGCCTGTCAAGTAGTGTTAGGCGTCGTCGCGACTCCAGTGAGAGCTGGGTCGTGAAATGTGCAATCGAAAAACTTCCCCAACTGAAAGCACTCGCAACAGTAACCTAGCACTGTGCCGACTGCTGATGTTAAAGTGCGGCCGCAGAACCCTCCGAAGTGTATTATGTCAAGAATTTTGTGGCACTATAAATAGACGGGAAATACTTTTTTAGGGTATCTTGTTTGCATTGTAGTAGCAGGTGGTAGTTATTCTTATCTATTTGGAGAAAATGTTAGCTACAATTAAAGATGATCGATTATTTTTCTATTTTAATTTTGATTTATGACTTTAATCTCTTCTTATTTTATATTTTTTTATGTCCATTTCTATAAATAGCTAGATTTTACCTAGGGTTGTAATAAAACCCTAGTGTCTAAAACTTATGTCTCTTTAGTATTAATGTTTGTTATTGATTTGGTGAATGTTATTTAGCCTTATTTATGCTTTATAGTTAGAATTAATGGTTGGAAACATTGGTTCATGCCTATTGGACTTCGTTCTTACTTGAGCAAGAAGAGTTTATCCTAGGAAAACTTTTTTCTTTCTTAAGTATTTATCTCAACACCCATTCAAAAATCCTTGTCGAGTTGAACCCGAATCGCATTGGATTTATTATTTTAACGAGTGTTTCATATTCTTTTAATTAGGTGTGAATTTTACGTGATTAGATATACACAAAGGATGTTTCCGTGCTTGATTATTATTTTATTATGCGAGGATTAGTGTAAAAGAACGAAGGGTGAAGCCATTCAATTTTTTTTGATTTCATTGCTCTTTACTTTGATATTTTCAAATGTGGACTTGGCTTTGTAGTTTAGTTATTTACTTTTGAAAGTGGATTACTCAGTAACACTTACTTTATGTTTTCATTTTATGCCCCTTTATCCGTGTACTTGTTATAACTTTCACTTATCATTCTTCTGTTATTATATCTGATACTCTATCGATTATTATAATACTTCTTCATATATAACTGCACAAGTTCATTGTAGGTGTGTTGTCTTAGCCTCGACACTACCTCGTTGGGGTTGGGCTCGATACTTACTGAGTACATTAGGTCGATTTTACTCATATTACACTTTTGCACTTCTTGTGCAGATCAAGATATCAGTACCATCGGTGTACTGAGAGTTTCTTAGAAAATACTGGATATGTGATTTAAGGTAGAGCTGTATTCCGTTCGCAAGTGTAACGACCCGGTCAGTTGTTTTGTGTATTGCAGCCCCGTTCCCCAATGTATCTCTACTTCTATACTTATTTGGAGTTATGTGACTTGCCGTGGTGGTTGGATTGGTCTCGAGGATGTTTCGGAATGAATTAGGACACTTAATCCCAACGTTGGAAGCTTTAGTTGAAAGAGTTAACTGGAGTTTGAATATTTTGTGGACGACTCCCGAATAGAGTTTTTATGGTTTCAATAGCTTAGTATGGTTATTTTGGACATAGGATAATGTTTGGATATTGATTTGGAGGGCAGTAACTCGTTTTGGCTTGAATTTGTGAATGTTGGAAAGTTGAAGGTTTGGAAGGTTGAGATGTTTGACCGAGAGTTGATGTTGTTGATATCGGGCTCGTATTTTGATTCCGGATGTTGGAATACGTCTGTTGTGTCATTTATGATTGGTGTGAAAAATTTGAGGTCAATCGGAGTTTGTTTGATAGGTTTTGGCATTGGTTTTAGATGTTGGAAATTCATTAGTTTCGTTAGGCTTGAATTGGGGTGTGATTCGCTAGTCTAGTGAGTTGAGGCTTCGACTAAGTTTTGTATCGTGTTGGTATGTTTGGATAGGGTCTCAGGGGCCTCAGGTGTGTTTCATATTGAATTTTGGACATAAGGAAATGCTAAGCTTAAAGGTTTTGGTGTGACCGCACCTTCGTGGTTTTGGCCGTAAATGCGAGACCGCAATAGTGGTACTCGGGTCACATAATCAGTTATGGCTGATGCTGGGTAGATGCGCAGAAGAGAGAAAATATTCAGCACCTCCAATCTCGCAAGTGCGGGCATCTGGGTGTAGAAGGGTAATTGGGCAGGTGAGGCTAGAGTTGCAGAAGCGGAGACTTCTCCGCAGGTGCAAAAGCATAGGAGAGAAGGTAGGACCAAAGAAATGGTCCCGCAAGTGTGCATGAGGCCCGCAGGTTCGCTTGGTCGGGTGTTAAGTGGATTCCGCATAAGCGGATCCTTTGACTGTATAAGCGGTTCCGAAGAAGCAAAAAAGGAGGCGCATGTGCGATATTGCCGGGCAGTGTCTTAAATTGAAGGGTTTAGTTGTTTTTCTCATTTTTTGACTTGTGAAGCTCGGCTAGGGGTGATTTTTGGAGAGGTTTTCACCTAGTTTGAAGAGGTAAGTGACTTTTAAACAATTTTGTCTATAAATATTGAAGATCCGTTGATTATTACATCTAATTTTAATGAATCTAAGTTAGAATTTAAGAATTTTGGGACTATGTATTGGAGAGTGAGATTTGGGAATTTGGTGGACGATTTGTGGTTGGAATTTGATGATTTTGGTATAGTTGATCTCGTTATCGAATGGGTATTTGTAAATCTTTTCAGGTTTCGAGGTCTGGGCCAGGGGTTGACGTTTTAGGTTAACTTTTTGACTTTTGGTTAAAGACCTTATCTTTATCTTTTGGAATTATTTCCTATAGCTATTATTGATGGAATTAAGTTACATTGGCTAGATTCGTGTTGTTCCGAGGTCAATTAACGTGGAAAGGGTTTGTTAGATCATTTTGTTTCGCACTTTGAGGTAAGTAATATTTCAAAACCTGAAATTGAGGGTATTTACCCTTGAAAAACGTAATATTTGTGTTGTGTTAGGGTGACACACATGCTAGGTGACGGGCGTGCGAGTGTGCATCGTGGTAAACATGATCTGGGTTAATTATTGTACTGAATTGCTATCAAGTCTTGTTCTATATGTGTAATTCCTACTTGTTAGAGTAATTGAGCTCTGATTCATGCTAGAAATCATGTTTAGGCTATGTGCTTATTCGTTTGAGACCTCGTATTTGACTCAGTAATGATTCTTAATTTGCATATCATATCTTAGTCTCTTGATATCATGAACTTTTGCACATGTTATTATTGTGTGGGTTGAGTGGTACAAATTTTTTAAGCCCTTACGACTTGGGAGATTGATGGCTGAGGTGGGCCCGAGAGCTTTGTTGTGAGTGTTATTGTGGATCGGGTTGCACGCTAAATCATGCATTATTGACTTATTTATTATTGTGGATTGAGATGTACGCGACAACTGTCCTTATAGGCTTTATATTAACGCTTGGGCAGGATACGCCCTTCCAAAGACTGACATAGCAGCAGTGAGCACATGCACATTTTATATTATATACACGTGCTTTGGTGAGAGGCATTGTTGCTAGGCACCCATACAGTGCTGAGTTATGGTGTGTGTTCCTTGCATGGGCATTTGGCAGACAAATTGAGTATTCTGAGAGTGTGAGTACTTGAGAATACCACCGTGAAATCATGCATGTGACATGTATATTAACATGTAGGTATAGAAATGTACCATTATTCATGGTATTTGTACTTGACATATTCGTATCATTTGGGATTTATTTGTTCAACTTGGAAGCATGTCTAAATTCACTGTAACCTCAACGAGTTGATTTTGAAAATTAATCTGAGTTGTTACTGATAATGTCGTTATTATATTTGCGTTGTCATTTTATCGGATTCAAACTATCATCTTCTGAGCTCGTCACTGCTTTCAGCCCAAGGTTAGTTATGTTACTTACTGAGTACATGGGGTCAGTAATAATGATACTCCACTCTGTATTTTATTTGCAGATCCAGGTACATCGGGACGTGATGACTATTAGATCTTTGCTAGTACCTACTTGGAGACTTCGAGGTAGATGTAATGACATACGCAAACCTTGACTCTCTTTCCTGTTATTTTCTTCAGTACTATTCTATTCCTCAGATAGTTGTACTAGAGTTTTGGTTTATGCTAATACTTAGTAGTGCTCATGTACTCATTGGCACCAGGTTTTGGGATGGTTGTTATAGTGTTCCAATTCTTTTTATCAGATATTTATGTTATTTCTGCTCTTGAGTTTGTTAAACCATATTTCATCCAAATGTTTAGGTTTTATGTGAATTTTCGGCTTGCCAAACAAATATGTTAGGAGCCATCATGATAGGTTGGGATTTTGGGTCGTGATTGCAGGCCATGAGTCATTTTCTTATCTCTGTGGTATTGTTTCCATTTTTCTCAAACGGTGTTTTATTTCTTTTAAAACAGTATATATATAGAAAACTCTAAAATCTCATGTACTTGTGACTCCACATCTTGCGAGGTTTTCAACGCTACTCAGGGTTTTAGACTTATTTTGTTCACTTTCAAGTTGCTTTTACTTTTCTTACTAGCTTGTTGATTAGTCAATTATTGCAATTTTTTCGTATTATTTTACTATGTTTTGGCTTGTCTAGCAAGGGCGTCATTGCGATCTCGGTCGGTTAGAATTTTGGGTTGTGACATTATTAGCTACTTTTAATTAACAAACTCAATGATCTCTATCATAAATATTAATGATTAGACATCAAATAATTCATATTTGCTAATTCTACCAAATAATGTTCAAAACCCTCCGAAGGGTATTTTGTCAAGAATTTTGGGGCACTATAAATAGATGGGAAACACTTTTTTAGGGTATGTTTCTTGCATTGCAGCAGCGGTTGGTAGTTATTCTTATCTATTTGGAAAAAATGTGAGCTACAATTAGAGATGATCAATTATTTTTTTATTTTAATTTTGTTTTACGATGTTAATCTCTTCTTATTTTATTTTTTTTTATGTCCATTTCTATAAATAGCTAGATTTTATCTAGGGTTGTATTACAACCCTAGTTTGTAAAACATACGTGTATTTAATATTAATGCTTTTTATTGATTGGGTTAATGTTATTTAGCCATATTTATGCTTTATAGTTATAATTAATGGTTGCAAAACATTGATTCATGCGTATTTCACTTTGTTCTTACTTGATCAAGAAGAGTTTATCCTAGGAAAACTTTGTTCTTTCTTAAGTATTTATCTCAACACCCATTCTAAAATCCCTGTCGATTCGAACCCGACCCGCATTGAATTTATTATTATAACGAGTATTTCATATTTTTTAAATTGGGGTGTAAATTGTACGTGATCAGATATACACAAAGGATGTTTCCGTGCTTGATTATTATTTTATTATGCGAGGATTAGTGTAAAAGAACGAAGGGTGATGTCATTCAATTGTTTTGATTTCATTGCTCTTTACTTTGATATTTTCAAATGTGGACTTGGCTTTGTAGTTTCGTTATTTAATTTTGAAAGAGGATTACTCAATAGCACTTACTTTATGTTTTTATTTTATGCCCCTTTAGCAGTGTACTTGTTATAACTTTCACTTATCATTTTCTGTTATGACATTTGATACTCTATCGATTATTTTAATACTTCTTCATATATAACTGCACAAGTTCATTGTAGGTGTGTTGTCTTATCCTCGTCACTACCTCGTTGGAGTTCGGCTTGATACTTACTCAGTATATTAGGTCGATTTTACTCATACTACACTTTTGCACTTCTTATGCAGATCCAGATATCAGTACCAGTTGTGTCACGAGAGTTGCTTAGAAAATACTGGGTAGGTGATTTAAGGTAGAGCTGCATTCCGTTTGCAACTGTAATGATCCGGTCGGTTGTTTTATGTATTGCATCCCCATTCTCAATTTATCTCTTCTGTTATACTTATTTGGGGTTATGTGACTTGCCGTGGTGGTTGAATTTGTTTCGAGGATGTTTTGGAGTGAATTAGGACCCTTAATCCCAATGTTGGAAGCTTTCGTTAAAAGAGTTGACTGGAGTTTGAATTTTTTTTTGGACGACTCCCGAATGGAGTTTTGATGTTTTCGATAGCTTAGTATGGTGATTTTGGACGTAGGATTATGTTTGAATACTGATATGGAGGTCCGTAACTCATTTTGTCTTGAATTTGCGAAAGTTGGAAAGTTGAAGGTTTGGAAGGTTGAGAGATTTGACCGAGAGTTGATGTTGTTGATATCGGGCTCGTATTTTAATTTTGAAAGTTGGAATAGGTCTGTTGTATCATTTATGACTGGTGTGCAAAATTTGAGGTCAATCGGAGATTGTTTGATAGGTTTCGGCATTGGTTTTAGAAGTTGGACATTAATTAGTTTCGTTAGATTTGAATTGGGGTGTGATTCGTTAGTCTAGTGATTTGAGGCTTCGACTAAGTTTTATATTCTGTTTTGAAACGTGTTGGTGTGTTTGGATGGGGTCTCAGGGGCCTCGGGTGTGTTTCGTATAGAGTTTTGGACATAAGGAAATGCTGAAGCTTAAAGGTTCTAGTGTGACGGCAATAGTGATACTGGGGTCGCATAATCAGTTGTGGTTGATGCTAGGTAGATGCGTAGAAGCGAGGAAATATTCAACACCTGTGAGCTCGCAAGTGCGGGCATCTGGGTGTAGAAGTGTAATTGGGCAGGTGAGGCTAGAGTCGCAAAAGCGGAGACTTCTCCGCAGGTGCGAAAGCGTAGGAGAGAAGGTAGAACCATAGAAGCGGTCTCGCAAGTGTGCATGAGGCCCACAAGTTTGCTTGGTCGGGTGTTAAGTGGATTCCGCAGAAGCGGAGCCTTTGACTGCAAAAGCGGTTCCGATGAAGCGAAAAAAGGAGGCGCATGTGCGATATCCCCGGGCAGTGTCTTAAATTGAAGGGTTTAGTTGTTTTTCTCATTTTTGGAATTGTGAAGCTCGGCTAGGGGTGATTTTCAGAGAGTTTTTCACCTAGTTTGAGGAGGTAAGAGACTTTTAATCACTTTTGTCCATAAATATAGAAGACTCGTTGATTATTACACCTAATTTTAATGAATCTAAGTTAGAATTTGAGAATTTTTGGACTATATATTGGAGAGTGAGATTTGGGAATTTGATGGATGATTTGTGGTTGGAATTGGATGATTTTGGTATGGTTGGTCTTGTTATCGAATGGGTATTTGTAAATTTTGTCGGGTTCCGAAGTCTGGGCCCGGGGATAAAGTTTTAGGTTAACTTTTTGATTTTTGGTTAAAGACCTTATCTTTATCTTTTGGAATTGTTTCCTATAGCTATTATTGATGGAATTAAGTTACTTTGGCTATATTCGTGTTGTTCCGAGGTAGATTCACGTGGAAAAGGTTTGTTAGGGCATTGAGTTTCGCACTTTGAGGTAAATAATATTTCCAAACCTGAAATTGAGGGTATTTACCCCTGAAAAACGTGTTATTTGCTTTGTGTTGGGGTGATGTATATTCTAGGTGATGGGCGTGCAAGTGTTCATCGTTGTAAGCATGATCTAGGTTGATTATTATACTGAATTACTATCAAGTCTTGTTCTACATGTGTAATTCCTACTTGTTCGAGTAATTGAGCTGTGATTCATGCTAGAAATTATGTTTAGGCTATGTGCTTATCGTTTAAGACCTAGTAATTGACTCAGTCATGATTCTTAATTTGCATATCATATCTCAGTCTCTTGATATCATGTAATTTTGCACATGTTATTATTGTTTAGGTTGAGTGGTATGAAATTTTTAAGCCCTTAAGACTTGGGAGATTGATGACTGAGGTGGTCCTGAGAGCTTGGTTGTAAGTGTTATTGTGGATCGGGATGCACGCCACAACATGCATTACTGACTTATTTATTATTGTGGATTAGGATGCACGCGGCAACTGGCCTTATAGGCTTTATATTAGCGCTTGGGCAGAGTCCGCCCTTCCGAACTCTGACATACCAGCAGTGAGCACATGCACATTTTATATTATGTACACGTGCTTTGGTTAGGGGCATTGTTGCCAGGCACCCGTACAATGTTGAGTGAATGTGTGTGTGCCTTGTATGGGCATTTGGCATACAAATGAAGTATTCTGAGAGTGTGAGTACTTGAAAATACCACCGTGAAATCATGCATGTGACATGTATATTAACATGTAGGCATAGAAATGTACCATTATTCTTGGTAGTTGTGCTTGACATATTCGTACCAGTTGGGCTTTAATTGTTCAATTTGGAAGCATGTCTAAATTTCATGTAACTTGAACGAGTTGATTTTAAAAATTAATCTCAGTTGTTACTGTTAACGTCGTTATTATATTTGTGTTGTCATTTTATCGGATTCAAACTGTCATCTTCTGAGATCGTCACTAGCGATTAAAGCTCAAACTCAATTAAAATGTAGCAAATTAGAATATAATAAGAGACTGAAATACGCAATTATAACCTACCATCAGCAAGCTGATTAAATGTTTCATGCCGAATACCATTTAGTAATCATAATTCATATTTGCTAATTCTACCAAATAATGTTCAAAACTCATATATAATAGAATATTCTTTTTCCAGTTCGTAGTTGAATATTATTCCCATGGAAAAAGTGGTCATAGCAACAACTTACTATGGAAACGGTATTATGAGATAGTATATCATAATAATCTTCCATATTAACCAAATAGACTTTTACTAATGTATGATTGTATTCTCTAAAGGTTACGACCAATATGGAAACGGTATTATGAGATAGTATATCATTCATTGCATTTCACTAAATATTCTTGTCCCGTACATTATCTTTCTTAGTAAAATGGGAAGCAAATCTAATACGGATGCATGTGATATAGAATTTAAAGACATCTGGTAGTTGCTAGCATTATAAATTAATGCTCTCAGAAGGATTGATATACCCAACTTTGAAAAATTATTTGCTCTGTAAGCATGGCTATCAAAAGTGTTTCAGTTCTTCTTTTCACACTCCTTATACTTTGTATAGGTACTTTTGTTCGTGCTTTTTAATATCCCAATGTTATTTGATACTTTATTTTTAATTCTTTTATGTAATAGGTCTTTGGTTTGCACAAAAAATGTGCTTAATTGTGCTGCTCTCAATTTTTTGTAATTCAAGTGATACTAAAACGTAGGAATTTATATTTATTTAGAGCTAAAATTTCTTTATTCAAAGGGCCGAGAGATTTTTTATATTATTCAAGCACCAGATCATGTACATCTTCAGATAATAAGACATTTTAGGATATTTTAAACATTAGTATTGTTGTTGATGTTTTGTAGGTTGCAAGAATATGGCTGATGCAGCAAAATGTTGCATGGATCACCCAGAGCTTGGTTCATGTGTACCTGGTGTAGATGATAGTCCAGAAGATGATGGCAAATGTTGGACGTTCTGTGTCAGTGATTGTGAGCTTGGAGGAGCTTGCAAATTAGAGGGAAATAAGCATGTCTGTCACTGCAAATGTGCTTAGCTTAATTTCTACATTAAAAATATACCAAAGATTAAAATTCAAATGATTCATTACATTGACGGATTTATTCTAATGTATGGTTTAATTTAATAAAATTTCGTGGTTTCTTTTCAAATAAGATATCTATGCTTGATGCTCTTTGTTTGAAAGTCCAGGTTATTCTAATTTGTATATTTTACAAGAAGAACCAGGTAGATCTAGTTATAAGAGTCATATCCATTTGGTCCAGGGTAAACATATTTATAGAGTCGTCAATATGGGCTTGGTCCGTTGGGCCAGCCCGTGATTTATCAGGGTTGGGCTAGAATTTTTGAAGCCCATTTAAAAATGAGGCTTTTAAGCTCGGTCCGAATGAGCCCGTGAGGGTTGACTGAGGCTGGGTTGGGCCGGTCCGTTGGCCTAATAAAAATATGTATTTAAAATATAAAAAGTATATGACACAAAAAATAACAAGAAGAGTATCCCAAGCTTAATGTTTATTAAGCTCATCATAGTAAACGATCAAAGTCTTAAAACGTTAATTAGTTTTAAAAATTTGATTATTCTTAATATTTAACTAATTAAAATTGCATACGAATTGTAGATGTAGATGAAAGTGAAGATGCTAAGAACACCTTCTTATAAGCGGATTCAAATGTGTTAGATGAAGATGATGTGTTGGATATCCCATAAGCGTCATGGACGTTCTCTTGAATAGATTGTTTTGAATTTTGACTTTTAGTGAATGAAATATAGTCTTGTTTTTTTTTTTTTACGTTTTTAGTGCTTATTGTGATATATTAGAACAATATAAAAAGTTACTTATTAAGTTTTCTCAAATTTTTTCTATAAGATTTTTTTAACTTTTAAATATTTATCTTTCTTTAGTTTAGAACTTAAAGAAAAAATATATAAAATCATATAATGTACTCCATCGGAATGCCGCTAGCCTCCAAACACCTCCACAGGACCTCTATCGGGACTTTATCGTACGCTTTCTCAAGGTCAATAAACACCATATGCAAGTCTTTCTTCCTCTCCCTGTACTGCTCCACTAATCTCCTTACCAGATGAATCGCTTCCGTAGTCGAACGCCCCGACATGAACCCAAACTGAATCTCGAAAATAGACACGCACCTCCTCACTATGGCCTCCACAACCATTTACCACAACATGGATCGTCTTTATAGTCCCGCCAAGATGGCCCGTACGGTTCATCGTGGTGCATCAGCTAGCCATGGTTCTTACAATGTTTGTCTGGGTCAATCATTTATTAGTTCCCTCCAGCTCAGAGTTCATCCCCTGCTCTATCTGTTCAGGGTTCATCTATGCCAGGTTCTTGTAGCAGTTATTCTAGTTCTCATGGTCTGATTAAGTCCCCACCACAAGCGGGGAACTGCTTGGAGTGCGTGGAGTTTAGGCATGTGAAGAGATAGTGTCCCCATCGCTTGGGAGGTCCAGTTTAGCAGAAGGGTCAGGCTATGACTTGCACACCAATTACTTCACCACCCGCCCAGCCAGCTCGGGGTGGGGCTCAGGCAGCTAGAGTTTTCCTTATAGGGGGAAGCCGATCAGGTGGCAGTCAGGCTAGATTCTATGCTATCCCTACTAGGCCAAAGAGCGTTGCTTCAGACACAGTGATCACAGGTATTGTTTCAGTGTTCCACAGAGATACTTCCACATTATTTGAACCTGGTTCTACTTATTCCTATGTATCATCCTAGTTTACTCGTTATTTGGATATGTCGCATGAGTCCTTAGTTTCACCCGTTCATGTATCTATGTCGGTGGCTGATACTACTGTTGTTGACCGTGTGTATTGGTCGTATAGTGACCATTGGAGGGTTGGAGACTAAAGCTGATCTCTTATTGCTTAGTTTGGATGATTTCCACATAATTCTGGGTATGGATGGGTTGTCCCCGTGTCATGCTATTTTGGATTATCACATTAACACCGTGACGTTGGTGATGCCAGGGTTCCCGAGGATCGAGTGGAGAGGTTCACTAGATTATGTTCCCATCAGGGTGATTTCATAACTGAAGGCCCAACAGATGGTTGTGAAGGGGTGTTAGTCATATTGGGCCTTTGTGAGAGATGTTGGTGTTGATACTCTTACTATTGATTATGTTCCAGTTGCGCGAGACTTTCTGGATGTGTTTCATGCAAACCTGTCGGGCATGCCACCTGACAGGGATATTGATTTTGGTATTGACTTGGTGTCGGACACTCAGCCCATTTCTAGTCCTCTGTATCGTATGGCACCAGCACATTTGAAGGAATTGAAAGAGACGCTTCATGAGCTTCTTTATAATGGGTTGATTAGGCCTAGTGTGTCACCTTGGGGTGCACCATTTTTTGTTTGTGAAGAAGAAGGATAGTACTATGTAGATGTCCATCGATTATAGGCAATAGAACAAAGTTACAATTAAGAACAAATATCCTTTTCCATGCATTGATAATTTATTTGACTAGCTTCAGGGAGATAGAGTGTTCTCTAAGATTGATTTGAGGGCTAGGTATCACCATTTGAAGATTCGGGACTCAGATATTCTGAAGACGACATTCAGGATCCGCTGTGCAATATGAGTTCCTTATGATGTCTTTTGGGCTGAGCAATGCCCCAGCAGCATTCAAGCATCTGATGAACAATGTATTCCAGCCATATCTTGGTTCATTTATCATAGTATTTATTGATGACATCCTGGTGCACCCACGTAGCCAGGAGGAGCATGCACAACATATGAGGATTGTGCTACAGAGGTTGAGAGAGAAAAAACTGTATGCGAAGTTCTCCGAGTGTGAGTTTTGGCTCAGTTTGGTGGTTTTCTTGGGGCACGTGGTGTCTAGTGAGGGGATTAATGTTGATCCAAAGAAGATAGAGGTGGTTTAGAGTTGGCCCAGACCGTCTTCAGCTATTGAGATTTAGAGTTTTCTCGGCTTGGTCGAATATTATCATCGCTTCGTGGATGGTTTCTTGTCCATTTCAACGCCTTTGACCAGGTTGACCCAGGAGGGTGCTCCATTAAGGTAGTCAGAGGAGTGTTCAGAGAGCTTTCAGAAGCTCAAGACTGCCTTGACCACATGTCTAGTTCTAGTTTTTCCTTTCAACATCGAGTTCTTATACAATGTATTGTGATGCTTCTCGGATTGGTATTAGGTGTGTCTTGATGTAGGAGGGTAGAGTAATTTCTTATGCTTCACGAAAGCTGAAGCCCCATGAGAAGACTATCATGTTCATGACGTGGAGTTGGCAGCCATCATTCATGCATTGAAGATTTGGAGGCATTATCTCTACGCAGTGTCTTGTGAGGTATTTACGGATTATCGGAGTCTCCAGCACTTGTTCAAACAAAAGGATCCAAATTTGAGGCAGCGGAGATGGTTGGTGCTACTAAAGGATTATGATACCATTATGTATCATCCCGGGAAGGCCAATGTGGTGGCAGATGCCTTGAGTAGAAGGGCGATGAGTATATGTAGCCTTTCATTTATTCATGTCGGTGAGAGACCGCTTGCATCAGATGTTCAGTCCTTAGCCAAACTATTTGTGAGGTTAGATGTTTTGGAGCCTAGTCAGGTTCTAGCTTGTGTGGTTTCTCAGCCTTCCTTATAGCTTGTGTGGTTTGTCCTTAAGGATACGGTTCAACACGATGATGCCAAGGAGGTTACCATTAGGGATGATCGGGTGTTTCGAATGCAGTGTCGGATTTGTGTGCCCAAAGTGGATGGGCTACGTGAGTTAATTGTTGAAGAGGCCCACAGTTTGCCGTATTTCATTCATCTGGGTGCCACAAAGTTGTATCGGGACTTGAGGCAACACTGTTGGTGGAGGCGGATGAAGAAAGATATAGTGGGTTTGTAGCTCGATGCCTAAATTGTCAGTAAGTGAAGTATGAGCATCAGAGACCAAGTAGGTTTCTTCAGAGGCTTGAGATTCAGGAGTGGATTTGGGAGCGTATCACCATGTACTTCATAGTTGGGATTCCACAGACTTCGAAGATGTTTGATGCTATTTGGGTTATTGTGGACTGGCTGACTAAGTCCGCGCATTTCATTCCAGTTGGGACAACTTATTCTTCAAAGCGATTGGCTGAGATCTATATCCGCGAGATTGTTCTCCTTCACAGTGAGCCAGTGTCCACCATTATAGATCGAGACACATAGTTCATTATGCAACTCATGAGAGAAGTGCATCGAGTGTTAGGCACACTAGTTGAGTTGAGTACAACATTCCACCCTTAGTCGGACGGACAGTCTGAGTGCACTATTCAGATATTGGAGGATATGCTACACGTTTGTGTCATTGATTTAGGGGGATCATAGGATCAATTTCTGTATCTTGCGGAGTTTTCCTAAAACAACAACTAGCAATCGAGCATTCAGATGTCTCCGTATAAGGCTTTGAATGGGAGACGATGTTGGTCTCCAGTGGGTTGCTTTGATCTGAGTGACTTGGTTCAGGATGATTTGGACAAGGTTAAGTTGATTCAGGATCGGCATCACACGGCACAGTATAGACAAAAGAGTTACGCTGATCGAAAGGTTCGTGGTGCTGCTTACATGGCGGGAGAGAAGGTACTGCTCAGAGTTTCACCCATGAAGGGTGTTATGAGGTATGGGAAGAAGGGCAAGTTGAGCCCTCAGTATATTGGGCCTTTTGAGGTGCTTGAGGGATTGAAGAAGTGGCCTAAAATCTTGCATTTCCGCCTAGTCTATCAAGTGTCAATCCAGTGTTTCATGTTTCCACGCTTTGAAGTATGTCGGTGATCCGTCTCAAATTTTGGACTTCAGCACGGTTCAGTTAGATGGATATTTGACTCATGATGCGGAGGCTATGGCCATTTTGGATCGGCAAGTTCGGAAGTTGAGGTAAAATAATATAGCTTCAGTGAAGGTGTAGTGGAGAGGCCAACCAGCCGAGGAGGCTATTTGGGAGATCGATCGGGAGATACGGAGTAGATATTCGCACCTATTTGAGACTCCGGGTATGATTCTAGACGCGTTCAAGGAAGAGCATTTATTTAATAGTAGGAGAATGTAACGACCTAGCTGTTTGTTTTGAGAATTACAACCCCGTTCCTTAATTTGTTGCTTATTCTGTGCTTGGTTGTTGTTATGTAGCTTGTCGGGGTGGTTGCTTTAGTTCCAGGGATGTTTCAAAATGATTTAGGACACTTAGTCCCAAGGTTAGAAGCCTAAATTGAAAGAATTGATCGGATGTTGACTTATGTGTAAACAAATCCGGAAAAGAATTTTAAGGTTGTGCTAGCTTCGTACGGTGATTTTGGACTTAGGAATGTGTTTAGATATTGATTTGGAGTTCGTAGGTGGTTTTGGCTTGAATTGGCGAAAGTTGGGAAAATAGAAGTTAGGAGAGTTGAGAAGTTTGATCGAGAGTTGACTTTGTGGTTACCCGACTCGAATTTTTGTTTCAAAAGTTGGAATCGGTCTCTTATGTCACTTATGACTTGTGTGAAAATTTTGAGGTCAATCAAAGTTGCCTTGATAGGTTTCGGTATTCATTGTAGAAGTTGGAAGTTAATTAGTTTCAGTAGGTTAAAATTAGGGTGCGTATCGTGTATCGATACATAGGTCACGACCAGGTAGAAGTAGTTGGGTTGTTGATTTTGGGATGGGGTTATTGGGCTAGTTACTTTGGGTGTTGGCCTGGGTAATTTGGGCTAGCTTGGGTAGCCTAGGTCCGAAAAATAGGAGAAATTTAGGGCTATTAGTTAAATACCCATTTTTAATTAATAAAATAATTAAAAATAATTATAAAATAGTGAAAATAGTATTTGTGCATAAAAATGGTTAACAACAATTATTTATCACTAAAAAATATAAAAAGTTATTCTTTGCATAAATAAAGTAATTATAAGTGTATATGGGCTATTATTGTAAAATGTGCAATTTTAGCCTTAAAAGTGCAAATGCAATTATAATAAATGCACCGAAAATATTTAAAACTTAATATGGATATAAATGATGAATTTAAATGATAAAATCATCATAAAATTATTTGTGATGCAATTAATGATTATTTATTTAATAAACTATGGGAATAAATTGATTTAAAAATCTTTTAAATTATAGAAAAATTATGAAAAAAAATACTTGCATGTGTTTAAGAATCAAATGATGATGCATATGCACTCTTTTGAAAGTATATATGTATATTTGAAATATATGAGGGAATAATTGGGTATCAACATTAAGTCATTGGCAACGACACCAAAACAGTGTTGGTTCCCCAAGTACACGCAAGTATACATGGCCATCAAGTAAAACAATGACTCAAAAGTCGGACGTCGAATCCATTGAGACTTAGATCAATCGTTAATTAAGAAAACTAAAATAAGTTAGTTTTCCAAGATAATGAAGAGTGATGTTTTTCTATTAATATACTATTGCGGAAATTAAACAAGTAACAACTAATTTATCAAGAGTGCAAATATGTATGATGAGATTTTAATTCAGGGGAGGTTAAAATTCAAGGGTTGTTGTTGGTTTATCAATCATATTAAGTTCAGTAATCACACTTGTTAATCCAGATTATCTGTGGTTGCTAATTAACTGAATTGTTTATATGAATAGCATGCTCCCACAATACTACTCATATGTCCACAATATATCAATCATATATTCCTATAGTATTGAGTCTATCATGAACGAATATAATACGGTATTTAACTAAGAAAAACCGTTAGGTATATTCTTATCCTAACCGCGAAATTTTTCCCCGAATCACGGGTTCAGAACAAGCTCTCTTTAATTCTACTATAATCTAAATACATCTTTCCCAAGTATAGCATAGATAGTATGGTTAATTGGTAACTACAACAATTCACAAGTTAAAACTAGAGTTAAAGAAACAAACACAAGATGATAATCCGAATCAACGAAGATGTACTTAATAAACGTTAATAATCATGTCAACCACAACCCTACAAACTAGAGTGCTTAGCCACTCATGTTCGTAGTAACAACTTCCTAAGCGTTTTGCATAAACAAATTACAAAGAGAAGATGAAAGGATGAAGAACTCGACGATTTTATCCTCCAAAGAATGTTCCTGACGTCTTCTCTCTTTCCAAAATAGTCTCATTAGGTCTAAGGTATCTCAAAGTCAGAAAATAACGTTTTTTCCATCTACTTATACCATGTAGGGTTGGGCCTAGACGAAATCTCCCTTTCCTAGCCGAAATAGGAAAACTTGCCAGCTTATTACTTTTCATGCATCACACTGTGCGTCGCCCCGTGCGTCGCACTAGTGCCTTTTATTGTCAGACCAAAAAAACCATTCAATTTTCTAACATAAAATTAATGCGTCGCACTATGCCTCGCACCTAGTGCATTTCTTCAGCAGTTGCTTCTTCCTGGAATTTTGACGTCCAGAATTGATCCTCGACCCTAAAACACGATCCCGGCTTAATCCCTTAGGCTTCTACTCAGACTTCAAAGCTCCAAATAGCTCGAATTCATTTCATAACATCCACATAGCTCACAATTACTCTTACAAGGCATAAAACACGCAATTACTGCGAAACACTAGCAATTAAAGCTTAAACTCAATTAAAGTGTAGCAAATTAGAGTATAGTAGGCGACCAAAATATGCAATTATAACCTACCATCAACAAGCAGATTAAATGTTTCATGCTTGAATACCATTTAGTAATCATAATTCATATTTGCTAATTCTACCAAATAATGTTCAAAACTCATATATAATAGAATATTATTTTTCCAGTTCGTAGTTGAATATTATTCCCATGGAAACAGTATTATGAGATAGTATATCATAATAAGCTTCCATATTAACCAAATAGACTTTTACTAGTATATGACTGTATTCTCCAATTGTTAGGACCAATATGGAAACGGTATTATGAGATAGTATATCATTCATTGCATTTCGGCACTATTTTCTTGTCCCGTACCTTATCTTTTTTCGTAAGATGGGAAGCAAATCGGCACTATTTTCTTTTCTATAAGCTAGATAATTATGATACAAATCTAATATGGATGCATGTAATATGGAATTTAAAGACCTCTGGTCCTTTCCATCATTATAAATTAATAGGATACTCTCAGCAGGATTTATATACCCAACTCTGAAAACTAATTGTTCTATAAGCATGGCTATCAAGAGTGTTTCAGTTCTTCTTTTCACACTCCTTATACTTTCTATAGGTACTTTTATTCGTGCCTTTTAATATCTCAATGTTATTTGACACTTTATTTTAATTCTTTTATGTAATAGATCTTTGGTTTGCACAAAAAAATGTGCTAAATTGTGCTGCTCTCAATTTTTTGTAATTCAAGTGATACTAAAACGTAGGAATTTATATTTATTTAGAGCTAAAATTTCTTTATTCAAAGGGCCGAGAGATTTTTTATATTATTCAAGCACAAGATCATGTACATCTTCAAATAATAAGACATTTTAGTATATTTTAAACATTAGTACGCATACACATACATATGTGTATATTTATAATGTATTGTTGTTGTTGTTTTGTAGGTTGCAATAATATGGCTGATGCAGCAAAATGTTGCATGGATCACCCAGAGCTTGGTTCATGTGTACCTGGTGTAGATGATAGTCCAGAAGATGATGGCAAATGTTGGACGTTCTGTGTCAGTGATTGTGAGCTTGGAGGAGCTTGCAAATTAGAGGGAAATAAGCATGTCTGTCACTGCAAATGTGCTTAACTTAGTTTCTACATAAAAAGAAAAATATGAAAGATGGAAATTCAAATGATTCGTTACAAATATATTTCCTGATGGATTTATTCTAATGTATGATTTAGTTTAATAAAATTCCGTGGTTTCTTTTCAAATAAAATATCTATGCTCGATGAATTTTTTTTTCCAATTCCAAGTTATTCTAATTTGTATATATTACAACTGGAGCCAGGTAAGATCTAGTTATAAGAGTCCGATCCATTTGATCCAATGTAAACATATGTAAAGGGGAAAAACACAATTCTATTGCATATAGACCCTTTGCATTCATTTTAACTATATTTTGTCAAGTGAATAATACTATAAAATACGAATTTAGGATTATAATTTTATGAGTTTAATTTTTACGTTCTTCCATTATATATATATATATATTTTATGTCGAAAACGCTAAGTTGATAGGTTGAATCCAGTAATTATACTCTCCATTTGCGAATACCAGATCCTATGGTATGCTTTTGATTCTCAAAAAAGGTGTAAACCAATTTAGCAAAGAGTAGATGATGTTTATCATTCAACATAATTTGGTTCCTATGGTGGATCAGTGTTAGTGTGGTTATTTATTTTTCTAAAGATATATTTTGCTCAACAACAAACTGATAAGATTTGCGACCAATTTAATTAATTTGGATTCTTGTAAATGCCTTGAGTAGTACTCCATCTGTTTCAATTTATATAACACATTTTTCTTAATAATTCATTTAAAAAAGATTGACATATTTTTATACTTAAATCTTTCTTTATTTTACCTTTAATGAGAAGCTTTTTGTGACGATCTGATATGTCTTTTTGAGTACTAGCTTCCTTGTTGTGTTTCGAGAACTCTCTTAGCTTATTTTGATGATTTATTACTTTTATTTGTGGTACGTATCATTTCTCGGAATGTTTACATGTGAAATTTTAAAGAAAAAGTGATTTTTTACTTAAATGAGGCTAGAGTTGACCATGATCAAAGTTTTTAATAAAAGACATCGGATCGATGTTTTGACGATTCTGATAAGTTATTATGATATTTTTGGACTTTTACGCACATTCGGTTAGGGCTCCAGGTGATCCGAGCGCAGTTCGGCTCATTATGTCAAAATTGGCTAAAGTTGACTTTAAGTTGGAATTTTTAGTTTTAATGATCGATTCTTGATTATTTGATGTTATTTTGATGATTTGAGTTAGGGAGCGAGTTCATATGATGTTGTTACACTTGCCTATATGTTAGATTTGGAGCCCCAGAGGCTCAGGTGAGTTTCAGATGAGTTTTGGAGTGTCCTGGTATAGCTGAGCATCAGTTGTTGCTAGTGTAGCCTGCAGATCTCGCATTTGGGAGCATCGATTTTGTAGTCAAGGGATTGCATTTGCGAAGGTTGCTGGGATTGGGAACTATTCATTTGCGAATAAGGAGCCGCATTTGCGAAGGTTGGGTAACTGCAATTGCGTCTAGTGCATCACATGTGCGACTCTGCAATTGCGGGCATTGCAATTGCGATCATTCAAGCTAGGTAAAAGTTGGATTAATCAGGACTTAGCTTATTTTACACTATTTTTTAACCCTAAACTCTCTAGAGGCAATTTCTATCACTTTCAATTACTTTTTCATGAATCTTAACGTCAAATCTATGAATTTTAAGGTAGAAATTAGGGGTTTAAGATAGAAAATAAGGGTATACCTCAATACCAATTTTAAGAACAAGATATTCCAAGAATAACAACTTAAAGTAGAGAATTCAACGATTACATAATCAATATGGAATAAAGGAAACAAGAACATCAACTAAAAGTAGAGCAATTAACTAAATCAGATAGACTAATGATAATGAATATAACATGTTAAAATAACTTAATTAAGGCATGAAAGGAATATACATGGCTAAAACCAGTAAATCTCCACATTCGGCCCGTGTACACACTTGTCACCTTGCATGCACGGCTTCTACACATCACAATTATCACAAAACAACACCAATCCTAAGGCGGTAATTCCCCCACAGAATGTTAGTCAAGACACTTACCTCAAAACACGCTAACACAATCCACTAGTAGGCTTTTTCCTCGATTATCCACCCCTGAATGACTCGAATCTAGCAAAAATAACTTCATACCATAAATATAAACTATAGGAAACTATTTCAAAAATTAAAGTTACGATCTTTGCAAAGAAATAAAATGTCAACCCAGACCCGCGTCTCAAAACTAAAATTACAAAATACGAACACCCATTCGATAACGAGTCTAATCATACAAGAATTACTCATATTCGACCTCAAATCGCTTTCCAAAACCCCAATATGTAGTCTAGGAAGTTTTCACAATTTCCCCCCAAATTTCCTAATCAAATCACTGATTAGATGTTGAAAATAACAATATATTCGTGAAATATAGTCCAATAGGGGTTAGAATCACTTACCCCAATGATTTCCTTGAAAAATTCTCGAACAATCGCCTCACACCGAGCTCTCGAGGTCAAAATTGTAAAAAATGAGATGAAATCCACCTTTTGTAACTTTAAATTTTGCCGAGGTGTTCTTTTTCACGATCGTGAAGCAGAAATTTCACAGGCTGCCAAAATACTCTCCACGAACGCGGAACTCCACATGCGAACGCAACTCACAAACTCAACAAGCTACACGATCATAGAACCCTTCACACGATCGCGAAGAACAAACGCGTGGACCTCCAGCCTCCTCCTTCAGCGAATGCAACCAAAGACGCGCGCTCGCAATTTAGTGACTTTAAGAATTTAATGATTGCGTAACCACATCGCGATCGCGTAGAACAACTTTCACCCGTCGCCAAACATCTCTTCGCGGTCGTGAACCTCCACTCGCGATCGCGTACAAGGAAACCAACAACAAAAAATTCAGCAGTCTTCAAAGATCCGAAAGGCACCGAACATGATGTGAATTACACCCGAGGCCCCCAGGACCTTAACAAAACAAACTAACAAGTCTTAAAACACCATATAAACTCTCTTGAAGTGTCAAATTACATCAAACAATACTAGAACCATAAATCGCACATCGATTCAAGCCTTATGAACTCATGAACTTCCCAATTCAAAACTAATGCCGATTCATACCAAAACAACTCTGATTTACTTCAAATTTTTAACACACTTCATAAATGACATGACAGACCTATTCAAACTTCCGATATAGGAAACCGACCACGATATCAATAAAGTCAAATTCCAGTCAAACATTCCAACCTTCCAAGCCTTCAACATTCTAACTTTTGTCAATTCACGCCAAAACGAGATACACACCTCTAAATCAACATTCGAACACGCTCCTGAGTCTAAAACCACCATACATAGCTATTGAAACCATCAAAACTCCATTGTGGAGTCGTCAACACAAAAGTTAAACAACAATAAACTTTTTCAACTAAAACCTCCAACTTAGGGACTATGTGTCCCGTTTCACGCTGGAACTCATCCGAAACCAAAACCAAACACCACGGCAAGTCATATAAACATAATATAACATAGAGGAGGCTATAAATAGGGGATCAGGGCTAAAATACTCAAAATGACCGGCCTGGTCGTTACATCCTCCACCTCTGTTCGTCCTTGAACGAGTATATGGACATACCCGAAGTAGTGAAAAGATTAGGATAACAGATACGCATATCGTGCTCGATCTCCCAAGTCTCCTCATTGACCCGCTGACACCTCTTTTGAACCTTCAGTGAAGAAATGTTCTTCGACCTCAACCTCCTAACCTGCCTGTCCAAAATAGCCACCGGCTCCTCAAAATAAGACAGATCCTTGTCTAATTGGACTGAGCTGAACACTAACACATGAGACGAATCACCATGATAATTTTGGAGCATAGAAACATGGAATACTGGATGAATCCTAGCATTGAATTAGGTAGGACACTCCTCCTACTTCATAGATAGAAAAAGTACTAGTTAGTCCATTATTTGTGGTACCCCTAAGAGACCTTTATCGTGGATGGGTTATCCAATTCGTCACTCAGTTGGTCGAGGTCAGAGGAATTCTTATCATTTGGTAGATCCAAGTCCATGACCTATTTCGGGTTCACTCGGAGCTTTGGCAACAACCGTATCAACACCTTTCCTTTTGTATAGTATACGACTAAGTGGCTTTGCTGCTAGACTAGGTGGGAGTACAAGTGTGTAAGCCACCTCTCTAGAATCTCAAAAGGTCCAATATACCTAGGGCTCAACTTTTCCTTCTTCCCGAACCTCATAATACTCTTCATGTGCGAAACCTGGAGCAAGACCCAGTCCCAACCATGAATACAACATCACGAACCTCCCTATCCGCATAATTTGTCTGTTTAGATCGGGTTGTGCGAAGTCGATCTTCAATCAATTTAACCTATCCCAAAGAATCCTGAACCAAGTCTGTACCTAATATCCTAGCCTCTCCCGACTCGAACCAACCCACCGAAGGTCGACACCGCCTCCCATGCAAATACTCATATAGATCCATCTGAATACTCGACTGGTAGATGTTTGTTGTAGGAAAACTCCGCAAGCGACAAGAACTGATCCCGGGAAACCTCAAAATCCATCACACTTGCACGAAGCATATCCTCCGATATCTGAATAGTGCACTCGGACTATTCGTCCGTCTGGGGGTGGATACCCCCCCCTCCCCACCGCAAATCACAATTTAAACTGCATACCCGGTCAGAAATGATGGATACCAGCATGCCATGAAGTCATACAATCTTGGGAATATAAACTTGAGGGAGCTATTATGAAGAATAAGTAGTCACCACTGGAATTAAATGAGGCAACTTAGTCAACCTATCCACAATCACCCATATTTCATCAAACGTCTTCTGAGTCCGTGGGAGCCCAACATCAAAATACTTAGTAACCCGCTCCCATTTCCACTCTGGAATCTCTAGCCTTTGAGGCAATCAACATGGTTGTTGATGCTCATACTTCACCTGGTGGCAATGTTAGGTACCGAGCTACATACTCCACTATGTCCATATTCATTTTCCTCCACCAATAGTGCTGCCTTAAGTCATGATACATCTTAGAGGCACCTGGATGAATGGAGTATCGCAAAGAGTGGGCCTCCAGAAAAATCAACTCGCGCAAACAATCTATATTGGGCACATATAGTTTGCCTTGCATCTATATGACACCGCCATCCCCAATAGTTATCTCCTTGACATCATCGTGCTGAACTCTGTTCTTGAGGATAAATAAATGGGGGTCGTCGTACTAACACTCTCTAATAAGATCATATAGTGAAATCTGAGAAACTAAAACTCGACTCAGCTCCAAAACATCCAATCTAACAAACTGGTTGTCTAAGGCCTGAACATCCAATGCAAAAGGCCTCTCCGATGCCAGTAGATATGCTAAACCGCCCAAGCACTTCACTGTACGAATCAAGGCATCGGTCACCACATTGGCCTTCTCAGGATGATATAGAATGATGATATCCTGGTCCTTAAGAAACTCTAACCATCTCCGCTACCGCAAGTTAAGATCCTTCTATTTGAACAGATGTTGTAGGATCCGGTATTACCGTCGATTCATAGACGGTAATACCCTACCAAACCAAGAAAACTCTGATCTCAACAGCTGAAGATGGTCTAGGCCAACTTTGCATTGCTTCAATCTTTGTCGGATCTACCTTGAGTCCCTCACTCGACACTTCATGTCACAAAAGTGCCATCAAATCAAGTCAGAATTTCCACTTTGAAAATTTTGTTTACAACTTCTTTTCTCTCAAGGTCTGTAATACGGTCCTCTGGTGCTGCTCATGATCTTCCTGAAACTGGGAGTACAATAGGATGTCATAATAAACACAATGAAGAATGAGTCAAGATAGGTCTAGAATACATTCGTCATCAAGTGCGTGAATGTTGATGGGGCGTTGTTAAGCCCAAATGACATCGCAAAGAACTCGTTACGACCATAACGAGTCATGAAAGTAGTCTTCAGAATATCCGGTTCCCAAATCTTCAATTTATGATAGCGTAGACGCAAATTAGTCTTTCAGAACACTCTGGCACCTTGTAGATGATCAAATATGCATCAATGGGTGGCAATGATAATATTTATTCACTGTAACCTTGTTCAAATGTCAATAATCAATACACATGTGCATACAATCATCCTTCTCTTTACAAACAAGACCGGAGCACCCCAAGGTGATACATAAGGCTGAATTAAACATTATCAAGCAAGTCTTGAAGCTGCTTCTTTAACTCTTTCTGCTTTGCTGGGGCCATATGATATGGTTGAATAAAAATGGGCTGAGTGCCCGGTAATAAATCAATACTAAAGTTGATATCCCTATCGGGCAGCACGCCCGAAAGATCCACTGGCAATACATAAAGATAATCCCTCGCTACTGGAACTGACTCAACGGTAGGAGTATGAATGATGACATCTCTCACATATGCTAGATACACATCACATCCCTTTTCAACCATCCATTGTGCCTTAAAGGAAGACACCACCCTGCTAGGAACATAATCCAATGTACCCTTAAACTCCAACTGCAACAAAGGCATAACCAACATCACATGTCTTGGCGTGACAATCAAGAATAGCATGATAGGACGACAACCAATCCATAACATCTGGACTGGCCTCCCTCTCTAGGGCAATCTCTAGCTCAACCTCTAGCAGGCCGTGCAGGTGGAATTGCAGTTGGTGTGGTAACCATGGCCTGAGAAGTATGGGGCCCTTATGTAATATGTGGAGTCTAAGTAGCATTTAGAGGTGCACCCTCCTGAGTCTGGGGAAATCCCTCACTATATGACGAGTGTCACCACACTCAAAACAACCTCTAGAGGACGTGGCTGGTGGAACTGGCTCTGGCCTGGTCGACTGGTTTGACCACTAAAAGCACCACATGCAGGAGGTGCACTGGACAGTGGCGGTGCATAATGGGCATCCTGAGACCTAAGAGTAGCCGGAATACCTCTGGAAGCTGGAAGTGCTGAATGCACAGGACGAATCACATAGCCTTTACCATACGGGTTGCAACTGAGGCACGGGCACCACTATATGTTCCAGAATCTCAAGGTCTCTTGGCCGCCCTCTCCTCTCTCTCCCAGCTCAACATTTCCTCTAATCTCATAGCGATCTTTGCTACCTGCTGGTACGGGGTATCAGCCTCCAACTGTATGTGTCCTCACCATCTATGAGAGAATAGAAAGATAGAGATTTAGAATTCTGAAGTCAACAAATTCGCATGATACGAAATCAAAAAAGTTAAAATTTTCCTAATAGCTTCATATCCCCTTGAAGATAAGTACATATGCCTCCGTAACGATCCGTGAGACTCTACTATACTTGCTTGTGCCTTATAACACCTATTAACCTAGAGTTCTGATACCAACTTATCACGACCCCATTTTCCCTCTGTATGATGTCGTGATAGTACCTAGTCTCTCAGGCTAGGTAAGCCTAACATTCATGTAGGAATAACTGAAATAATGATTAAACTCTCAATAACTTAACAAAATATGAAGGAAATTTAGCAACTCATTATAATAACTCCCCAAAACCCGGCAAATAAAAGTCACAAGCTCTATATAGTAGTACTGGTATCCCAATACACCAATGTCTATAAAAGGATAAAGAAATAAAATATTCTAGGTGGAGGAGGACTTTGAGGCTTGCGGACGTCGGCATGTATGCCTTGAAGTCTCCTAAGTTGAGGTCTCGCTAGTTCTTGGACTAGTAGGAGGTCAGGTCAGGTCCTACTGAATAAATAAGAAATAGGACGAATAATTTAATGATGCAACAATAATAACAATGGAAATAGAACAAGTAAGGAATATGCCAAAATTAACGGCACAGAATAAAGTCAAATACTGCATTGTAGAAGAAAACAAGAAATGTTAAGTCAATGAAACAAAACAACCAAACACAAGTGAAGTAATAAAGAAGTACCAACAAGAGTCACTACCGAGGTACCTCCTCACAGTCTTAAATCACAAAAATAATCCACAATCCTTCCTTATATCCCCATAGGAGCCTTGCATTTACTTAAGAAAATCATTTTTCCCAAAATAGCATCCCATGTTTTTGCCAACGTTTCAGAGGTACAAGAAGTACCACCCTCCTACTTTTAGTGGATTAGATTTAGAGGATGCACAGGGTTTTCTTGAGGAGTGCCACTGTATCCTCCATACTATGGGTATTGTGGATTCGAGTGGTGTTTCTTTCACTACGTTCCAGCTTAAGGGAGCAACTTATCAGTGGTGGGGAGCATATGAGTTGGGTAGCCCGATCAAGGGAACTTCACTCACCTGGGCTCAGTTCTCTGAGATATTCATGAGGTAGTTTGTTCCCCAGAGTCTCAGGGATGCATGCCGTATAGAGTTTTAGCATTTTTTCCAGGGTGCTATGACCGTATTGGAGTATGCAATCCGTTTCTGCGAGTTGTTCAGACCTGAACTTACATTAGTTTCTACTGTTAGAGAGCGAGTTCGTCGATTTATCGAGGGGCACAACCTTGGTATTAGATTCACCATGGCTCGAGAGTTGGAGACTGATATACCAAACTAGCCCGCAGAGGGGATCTCTAAGAGATTGGAGGGTTCGTGGAGTCGGGAAAGAGAGGAGAGGGAGGCCAAGAGGCCTCGAGATTCTGGCACACATAGTGGTACCCGTGCCCCAGTTGCAGCCTGTCATGTTAGAGGTTATGTGAGCATTAATGTGCATTCAACACATCAAACTTCAAGCGGTATTCCGGCTACTCCCAAGTCTCAGGTTGCTCATTATAAATCGTCATTGTCTAGTGCATCTCCTGCACAAGGTGCTTTCACCGGCCAGACCAGGCAACGAGCTCGAGCCTGTTCCAGTAGCCACATCCTCTGAGACATTGTTTTAAGTGTGGTGGAACTCGGCATATGGTGAGGGATTGCCCAGACTTAGGAGGGGTGCACCTCCACTAGCTACTCAGGCTCTACGTATTCCACGGGGGCCCTAAACTTCTCAGGCCATGGTTGCCACTCCACCTGCACAGCCAACTAGAGGTGGAGGTCGGGCGGGTAGAGGCCGCCCTAGAGGGGGATGCCAGGCCAGATCTTATGCTCTTTCGACTATGATGGTGGCAGTTTCATCTGACTCAGTTATCACAGGTATTGTTCTGGTATGTCATAGATATGCATCAGTGTTATTTGATCATGGCTTCTCTTATTCCTATGTATCATCGTACTTTGCTTCATATTTGGGTATATCCATTGCTTCTTTGAGATCTCTTGTGTATGTGTCCACGCTTGTAGGAGAGTATATTATAGTTGACCATGTGTATGGGTCTTGTTTAGTTGTTCTTGGTGGTTTTGAGACCAGAGTTGACCTATTGTTTCTTAGTATGGAATATTTTGATGTTATCTTGGGCATGGGCTGGTTGTTGCCCTATAATGCTATCCTTTATTTTCAATCCAACACGGTGACATTGACTATGCCAGGTTTGCCACGGTTGGAGTGGATGGTTACTTTGCAGATATTTGAGGATATGTTTGTGCATGTGTGATGGAGGTTGTGAGTTCTTGGGATCATTTCTTGCTGCTTGTGGAGTTTTCCTACAACAACAACTACCAACCGAGCATTCAGATGGCTCTGTATGAGTCCTTGTATGGGTTGCGTGTCAGTCTTCGGTAGGTTGGTTTGAGCTGAGTGAGGCTAGGCTATTGTATAAATACTTGGTTTAGGATCCTTCGGAAAAAGTTAAATTTATTTAAGATCGGCTTTGCACAACCCAATATACACAGAAGAATTATGGGGATAGGAAGGTTCCCGATGTTGTATTCATGGTTTGGGAATGGGTCTTGCTCCAGATTTCATCAATGAAGGGTGTTATGAAGTTTGGGAAGAAGGGCAAGTTGAGCTCTATATATGTCAGACCTTTTGAGGTTCTTGATAGGATTGGAGAGGTTATCTACAAGCTTGCACTGCCACCTAGTCTAGCTACAGTTCATCCAGTATTCCATGTTTCTATACAATAGAAGTATCATGGTGATCTGTCTCATGTTTTTGACTTCAGCTCAGTCCAGTTGGACAAGGATTCATCTTATGTTGAGGAGCTGGTGGCTTCTGGACATGCAGGTCCAAAAGTTGAGGTTGAAGAACAATGCTTCAGTGAAGGTTCAACGGAGGGGTCAGATAGTCAACGAGTTTACCTAGGAGACCGAACATGATATGCGTAGCCGTTATACTCATATTTTCACTACTTCAAGTCTTCCAGTATGTCCCTATACTCGTTCGAGGAAAAACATTTGTTTTAAGATGGGGAGGATGTAATGAACCGGCTGGTCGTTTTGAGTATTTTAGCCTCGATCCCTATTTATTGCCTCCTCTATGTTAAATTGTTGTTATGTGACTTAACCGTAGTTTGACTCTTGTATAGAAGAATCTAGAATAGAGTTTTGATGATTTCAATAGCTCCCTCTAGTGATTTTAGAATTAGGAGCATGTCCGGATATTGATTTGGAGGTCCTTAGGTCGTTCCAATGTGAATTGGAAAAAATTAGTTTGGAAGGTTGGATAGTTTGGCCAGAAGTTGACTTTATTGATATTGGGGTCGGCTTCTGATTCTGGAAGTTGGAGTTGGTCCGTCATGTCATTTAGACTTGTGTACGAAATTTGAATTCAATCGAAGTTGTATTGGTATGAATCGACATTAATTTTGAATTCGGAAGTTCATATGTTCATTAAGCTTGAATCACTGCGTTATTCGTGAATCTAGTGTTGTTTGATATGATTTTACGCTTTGAGCATGTTTGTATGATGTTTTAGCACTTGTTGGTATGTTTGGTTTAGGTCCCGAGGACCTCGGGTGTAATTCGGATAATACTTGGTGCATTTCGGAACTTTGAAGATTGCTAAATTTTCTCTTGTTGGTTTACTTGTACGTGATCACGAATGGAGGTTTGTGATCATGAACAGTTGTTTGGCAGCCGATGAAACTTTTTCTATGCTATTGCGAGATGTGTTATGCGATCACGAAGTATGGCGAGTCAATGAATCACGAACGCGTGTCATTGATCGCGTCCACAAAGAATGAAGGAAGAGGCTGGAGGTCCACGTGTATTGTTCTTAGCGATCACCTGAAGTGTTCCACAATCGCATAGCTGGTGGAGTTTGTGAGTCGCTTTCGCGGAGAGTATTTTGGCAGCCTGTAAAAATTTTTCTTCACAATCGCGAACAAGAACACTTAGGAAAAAATTAAAGTTTCAAAACATGGGTTTCATCTCAGTTTTCATAATTTTGACCTAGAGAGCTCGTTGTGAGGCGAGTTTTTGAGAGTTTTTCAAGGAAATCATTGGGGTAAGTGATTTTAACTCGTATTGGACTATATTTCATGAATCTATTGTTGTTTTTATAATCTAATTAGTGATTTGAATTGGAAATTTGGGGGAAAATTGTGAAAACTTCCTAGACTAAATTTTGGGGTTTTGAAAGGCGATTTGAGACTCATTATTGAATGGGTGTTCGGATTTTGTAATTTTGTTCCCGTTCCGAGATGCGATCCCAGGTTGACTTTTTTATTTGAATTTTCATTTCTTAGCAAATATCGTAACTTTAATGTCGAAGTAGTTTCGTATAGTTTATATTTGTGGTATGAAATTGTTTTGGCTATATTCGAGCCGTTCGGATTTGGATAATAGAGGGAAAGGCCTACTAGTGGATTGAGTTAGCTTGTTTTGAGGTAAGAGTCTTGCCTAACGTTGTGTGGGGAATTACCCCTTAGGATTGATGTTGCTTTGTGTTAATTCTAATGTGTGGAAGCCATGTACGCAAGGTGATGAGTGTGTACACGGGATAAAATGTTGAAATTTACCAGTTTTTTCCATGTAGATTACTTTCATGCCTTAATTGAGCTATTTTAACATGCTCTACTTGCCTTATCTCTTACTTTTTATTTCTCTACATGTTTAGTTGAAGTTCTTGTTTCATTTATTCCATATTAATTATGTGACTGTGAATTCTCTACTTGAAGAGGTTTCTCTTGGAATATTGTGTTGTTAAAACTGGTATTGAGGTATAAAGGCCGTGATTCACATTGAGGAAAAGCTATAAGTTATGAAATACTATTCTTGTTGAGTTATTCACTTCCAGATATTATTGTTGAGACTTTTGTCGTGAAACTTTTCATGACCCCAATTTTCCTACGTACGATGTCCTGATGGCACCTAGTCTCTAGGTTATAGGTAATACTAACATTCATGTAGAAATAACTAAGATATTGATTGAAGTCTCAGTAACTCAACATAATATGAAAGAAACTCCTCAATTTAACACACAACTCCCCAAAACTCGATGAATAAAAGTCACAAGCTCTATATTGTGGTACTGAATATCCATGTACATCGATGTCTATAAAAGGATAAGCAAATAGAATAGTCTATGTGGAGGGGGACTCCGAGTCCTGCAGACGCCTGAAGGTATACCTTGAAGTCTCCCTCTACCTAGAATACTCTGTTTCCTTATCCTTTTATAGACATTGATTTATAGAAACATTCAGTACTACTATATAGAGCTCACAACTTCTATTCGCAGGGTTTTTGGGGATTAGTTATCTTGAATTGCGACTATCCTTCATATTATGTTGAGTTGTTGAGACTATAATCATTCTCTTAGTTATTCATGCATGAATGTAAGACTAGGTGCCATCATGACATCATAAGGAGGAAAATAAAGGTCATGAAAAGTTGGTTTAAGAGATCTAGGTTCATAGGTTTTGTGAGGCACAAACAAGTTTAGTATAATCTCACGGATCGGAACAGAGACATCTGTACTTATCTTCGAGAGGCTATGGAAATGCTAAGAAAGTTTCACTTCTTATGGTGCGAATTTGTTGACTTCGAAATTCTTAATGTTTGTCATTATATTCTTTTTTAGATGGTGAGGGAACACACAGCTAAATCTCATGATCAGACACTCACGCCCTCTGTCAGAACTACTAGAGGCTGGGGTCAGGGCGGGGCTGAGGACAACCATGTGGTGCAGCTAGAGCAGCTGCCTGAGCTGCTTTATAGGAGCCACTAGTAGCTCCAGCTGGAGGGCAGGCAACTGAGACACCTGTTACTACCCTTGAACTTAAGGATACTCTCGCCTAGGTTCTGAGCATGTTTAACACTCTAGCCTAGGCGGGGTTGATTCTACTCTCTCTTGCCATATCTCAGGTTGCGGGAGGAGCACAGACATCCACAGCTCATACCCCAGAGCAATGGGTCTAGGTTGACTAGGTCCTAAAGGTCATACCAGTGCAACTGGTTATTTCAGTTTGGCCCGAGGTTAAGGCACCAGTATCTGAGGAGGAGCATATCAGGTTTGAGAGGTACAAGAAGTACCACCCCCTTAGTTTCAGCGGCTTATCCTCCGTACTATGGGTATTGGTGGAGTCGAGTGGGGTTGTTTCACTACGTTCCATCTTAAGTTCGGCTTATTAGTGTTGGAAAGCATATGAACTAGGTAGCCCGGCCGAGGCAGCTTCACTCACCTGGACTCAATTCTCAGATATGTTCATGAGTGATTTTTTTCTTAGAGTCATAGTGATGCATGACACGCAGAGTTTGAGCAGTTGCGCCATGGTGCTATGACCGTATCAGAGTATGCAATCTGGTTCAGCGAGTTGTCCAGAAATGCACGTGTATTAGTTTCCACTGTGATAGAGCAAGTTCGTCAATTTATCGAGGGGCTCAACCTGGGTATTAATTTTAGCATGGCTCGAGAGTTGGAGACTGATACCCCATACCAGCAGCTAGTGGAGATCTCTAGGATATTGGAGGGACGTGGATCTAGGAGAGAGAGGAGAGGGAGGCCAAGAGGCATCAACATTCTGCCACATATAGTGGTGCCCGTGCCCTAGTTACAACCCTTCATGGTAGAGGTTGTGTGAGCCGTCCTGTGCATTCAGCACTTCCAGCTTCCCGCGGTATTCCGGCTACTCCCAAGACTTATGTTGACCATTATGCACCGCCACTTTCTAGTGCAGTTCCTGCACGGGGTGCTTTTAGCGATTAGACCAGCCGATTGGGCCCGAGCCAATTCCAGCAGCCAAGCCCTTCGGAGAGCTTGTTTTAAGAATGGTGACACTTGTCATATGGTGAGTGTTGACACCCAATTTTCCCTCATATTTCTCAAAAATATATATATACCTTCAAAATAGCGCATGGGCATCATCAAGTATTTTTCATAATTTTTAAAGGTTTTTAATCAATTTATTGCTTATGATTTAAATGATTATTAATTACATTTCAAATAATTGTTATGATTATTTACCATTTAATTTTCATCATCTTTATTGGTATTAAGCTTTAAATATTTTTTATATATTTATTATAATTGTATTTTTGCACCCTTAGACTAAAATTGAATATTTTGCAATAATAGCCCATATATATGCATAATTACATGATTTATACAAGAAATTGACTTTTTATATTTTTAAAATGTTAAGTAATTGTTTTATATAATTTTCATGCACAAGGGATATTTTTGAAATTTATTAATTATTTTTTATAAATTATTTATATATTAAATTAGGTATTAAAAATATAGCCCCTAAAAACCCAATTTCGGATCTATACACTACTCAATTACTCCAGCCCAATACACCATCCCAATACCCCAATACCCGATACCCAAATACCCATTAACCCAGACCTATGCCCGTCCAGAACACCCGACCCAACCTTTTTTAAATCACAACCGTGATCTCTGAAGTTCAACGGCTCGTACCACTCCACCATTTTTAATTATAACCTACCCGTCTAACCCTAACCCATTTCACCCACTCTGTCGCCCTAAAACTCTCTCTTCTTCTTCTCCTCTCAAAAACCTAGCGACGTCACTCAAAATCTCCCTGATTCTAACCCTTAGGAATGGAATCAATTTATGATTCCTTACCTTATTTGGCCCTATCTCCTTACTGGCTACCCGATTTTGGTATTTCATAATGGTTTGCCTAAAATGGCAAGCAGACCTTGAGAGATTCGAACAAAATCTGGTTCAAAATCCTTAACCTATTGTGTATTCAGTCTTTGTTCATCCCCTGTTCTTTGTAAGTATGTTTGTTTTACGTATCTCTTGTGGGTTCTTACTTAGCCCTAAAGGTTAGGGTTTTGAATTCTATTTGATTCGAACCTAAACTGGTTCGAACTTTAATTTTTTAGCATTATCTCGTCTATATCCACTTCATTATGCGTGAATCTGCCTATTCTTTTTAATTTCCTTTATTTGCCATAAATTAGGGTTTCAGAGCTGGTTCGATTCTGATTTTTCGTTTTTGAACAACCTCCTGTCTATGTTAATTTTACTAACATATTTGATTCTTTACCTTTATTTTTTTGTCGATTTTATGGTTTACCTAAGATTAGGGTTTCAGATCTTTTATTTTGAGACCAGATCTGGTTCTATTATGTGTTCATTGAGTATATTCATGTCTATGTTTATTCTATGAAGCATATGACTCTTTGTCTTTTTATTTCTGCCGATTTATGTGTTTTACCTAAAAATTAGGGTTTAAATAATTCCTTTCTTACTGATTTTAATTATTTTCCATTTTCGTATATGACTGAAACTTTCCTTACTTCTGCTCAATATACCATGTTTCCTTTATTTTCTTACCTTGTTTGCCTTGAAATTGACTAATGTTACTCTTCTGATTACACGCTGTTATGCCATGTTAATTGACTGATCTTTTACTTCAATTGATTTTTATGATTACTTTCATTCCTTACCTATATGTGTTTGATTACTTCCCTTATTTGTCTTTCTAATTGAACACTATTTAAAACCTTTCCCCTCTCCCCTTTAGGACGGACTTGAACTCTAATACACTCATTGAAACTTAGATTCTTTACTCTAATTCTCTTTGCTCATTGTTTCTAGTCTTGGCCATCTGAAAGCCAAGGCCATTTGATTCTGGACTTACTATTGTGGTAACTTTATTTCCTGCTTAACTACTAAGCCCCAATCCCTTGTCACTTTATTCTTCATGTTTTTTCATAATATGTGTTGCTCTACCAGCATGTTTAAATTCCGAGTATGATTCTGTCCTTATGCTTCTATGACTTTGTCTAATCCTATAGTTAATACTATTAATTTAAGATTAGTTATTTTGAATTATATGAATCCTCTTAAAAGCTGGCTTAATGTTTATACTTGTCCATGCACACTTTTGTCAATCCTGCACCTATTCTGAACTTTGTATTCCCTAAGATACTATCAGCACGCAATTAGTTAACTTATCCTAACTTTGCAGATATGTGTTGTTACTTAATTCATGAGCCATGTCAATTTTTTTGCTAACATGTCATGTGATAATCTAAATGTTTTGCCTAAATTGTTTATGTGATTAAGCAATGGTTGTCCAAAATGTCAGCATGCTTGCTTAGTAATTAGGTCTCTTTGAAACTATGTACTTTACAAACCTTGCTTGTTTTGCCGAATGCAATTCTGTGTTCTGAATTTTGTTTCTTCAGAACTCAGCACTGTTTTAAAACATCCACTCTTAGTCCCTTGGGTTCTCAACCACCCTAGTGTGAGCACTACTCAGGGTCCATGTGAGACTCTTGTGAACTCTGACACACTGGGAACTAGTTACCAATCTCTTATGAATCATCTTCTGAATATGTGGTTCTCGTGTGAGTATTTCCCTGGGTCCTTGAAGCCCTTGGGAACTTTGACAAACTGGAAACCTAGTTTTATATGTGCTATGGGTGAATCACCCATTCTTTGCTATGTTGTCCTTATGAAATGTGCCTCAAAGTTGATTGGTTTCAAGGCCTGGTTTCCCAGTTTTTATTTGGGCCTAATGAAAGCTCCCTATAGTTTATCTTATTACTATTATGTAATATATACTCTTTCTTGTAATAAGTTTGTAATGAACAGATTATGGGGTGTATAGTAAAATTGGGAAGGGACTTTATTTTCTTTGGGTAATTCGGGTTTAAATCCTGCCAATAGGGTTTCATTTGTTCTTCTAATATTGTTTAACATCATCTTTGTTAAAATCATGTGAGTGATGTACCATGCTTGCATATTAGAAATCCTTCCTATAGGATTATATTGCGTTAGAAATCCTGCCTATAAGATTAAATTTTGCATTAGAAATCCTGCATGTAGGATTAAAATTGCATTTGAAATCGTGCCTATAGGTTGCATTAACTTGTCTACCAAACATATGTTAGCAATCATGCCTATCAGACCTCAATGTTTGATTTAATTGTTTTTCTTGTAATATGTACAATTTTTGCACGTATTAATGCTCAATAGAGAACACGTCTATAGGGTTAAATTAATTCAATAATATATACCATGCCTCTAGGATTGAAACAAATTTCAAACCTAGAAATCGCGCCTATTGGACTTAAGTCAGTACAGTAAGTAGAAAGCATGCCCATAGGGTCAAAAGGATATACAAAGCTATGAAACATGTCTATAAAGCTAAAATCAGTTCTACGCCTATAAGTCATGTCCATAGTATAATAAGAAGAACACTCATAGATATCAGGCCTATAGGATTATACTAATTGGTTCTGAATGCAATCGCCACTGTCCATCACTTAGACAACATGTGTCACGACCCAAAATCTACTAAGGTCATGATGGCGCCGGACACCACCGTCAGGTAAGCCAATCATTAATTAGTTGACATAAATTCCTCTTTTACCATTTATGAAAATCACTAACTTTCACTTTATTCCATATTAACTAAATAAAAATTCGTTAAGTAAATACAATGGTTTAAATATTCCATTTCATCAAAATATATCCAAACACATCCCAGAACCCGGTGTCACAAGTACATGAGCAAATTTTAAGAATTTCACAAATACTACAACCTTGTCCGAAATACAACTGGACAAGGAAATTAAACTAGAAATAAATACAATACGAGGGAGACTCTGTCAGCTGCGGATCGCCTTCGGATGGTGCAGCTCGCCTAAGTCTCCAAACCAGCCATGTCACTATGAAAGTACATGTGCAATAAAAATGCACAGCAAGTGTAGCATAAGTACAAAAATAACGTGTACTCAATAAGTCGCCCGCCTAACCTCAAAGAGGTAGTGACGAGAGGTCGAATTAGACACTCACTACGGTCAAACAAATTAATTTAAAAGAACATGAGGAACACAGTATGCATGTAAAGGTAGTAAAGCAGAAAATATATAACGCACTGAAGTCCAAGTAAATATTGGAATTAAACAAACAATTACTACTTCCTCATTTTCCCCAAAATATCTTAAATAAACAATTTCTTTTTTATTTTCCCCCAAATATCTTAAATAAGCAATTACTTCTTTATTTTCCCCCAAATATCTTATCACTTCAAAATCCATGAATTTTTTTTTAACAATTTAGCATACGCGTACGAGATAAGGACAATCGGCCTGAGCCATCATAATAATCATCTATGTGCACTGCTGAGGGTCTAACAACCCGTACCATAAGTGCACCTTTCAATAAAATAATCATGTCTATGCACTGCCGAGGGTCGAACGACCCAAACCATAAGTGCATTTTTAATAAAATAATCATATCCATGCACTGCCGAGGGTCGAACGGCCCGAACCATAAGTGCATCTTCCAATCCGTCGTGGAGTACGGCCCGCGCCCATGAGAGAAGGGGAAATAACACTCCGCTCATGAAATATAAATTACGAAGCGGTCACATGCAGTCATGCACAATCAACAGTCCACCCCGACTACATCGGAAAAACAAATATTCAAGTAAATGACAAATTTCTCCTTTACAAATCACAAAAATTAGTATTTAAATCTTTTCTCGAAATTCATTTGCCAAGTTTAATAATATTCAATAAAATTCACCTTATCAGGTATACAAATATCCACAGAGGAGTCAATTCTATTTCTAAGTGATTAAGAAGGTACACTCTAGCCTTCGTAGGAAATAAGTTACAAATTCAATAGCATTATCTGTCTAATATTATTGGCAGGATCACATGAACAACACGTAAGGCATGCTAGTGGGTCCTAGACTACCCAGACATGGCATAATAGTAGCTACGCATGGAATCCCGACACCTTGTGCGTACGTAGCCCTCGCAGATAGTAGCACATACTTAATTAGTTCACTAGGGGGACCATTCCCCCTCACAAAGTTAGAAAGGAGACTTACCTCGCTTCGAAATTCCATAACCGGCTTCCAAGCCCTTCCGATGACTCAAATCGTTGCACAATGCTCCGAAACTATCCAAAGAATGACAAACCAATGAAAATATACTCTAATATTTGCAACAATTCCAAATTATATAATTTCCCAACCCCGCTCATTGAATTGACCAAAATGTCCTCGGGCCCACGTGCCCGGAATACGAAATTTCTCGAAGATATATTCTACCCATAGCCTTACTAACTCAAATATACAATTTACACTAAATTCCATGCTCAAATTCGCGGTGGAAATCAAAAATACCATTTCTAGGTTTTCATCAATATTTTCCATAATTTTCATGTATAATTCCATGTAATAACCATGTCTTTAACTTGGAAACATGAAGGAATTACTTACCTAGTGATGCTTGGTGAAAATCCCCTCTTGAAGCTCCTCAAAATCGACCAAACCAAAGTAGAAATGAGAAGAAATGGCCAAGATCCCGTTAAAATAACACACAGCCCAGGTGACCCTCCTATGCGATCGCACAACATGCTTCGCGATCGCATAGGCCAACTAAGCTGCCACACAAATTCACTCAGTGCGATAGCAGCTCAGAACTTGCGTTAGCACATGCCAAAGTTGTAGCCCCTTTATTCCTTTACTGTGCATTCGCATATACACTGATGCGTTCGCACAAGCCAAGCCCCAGAAGCTTCCAAGCGCACACTGTGCGATCGCAACCCCAACACAGTGATCACACAGGCAAAAAATCCAGCTCCATTGAATCTCTTCTCCGTGATCGCACGCATCCTTATGCGATCGCATAGACCAAGAATCCAGAGCTCTAATTTCTTCTCCGCGATCGCATTCCATGGACCGCGTTCGCATAGCACATCAGATACACCAGAATACATCAGCAGCAAAACAGAGGAAAATGGTCTGAATTCACCCGGAAACACACCCGAGGCCCCCGGGACCCTGTCCAAATCCCATGACTCAGTCCCATAACATCCCACGGACTTGCTCGAGGCTTCAAATCACATCAAACAATGCCGAAATCACGAATCGCACCAAAATTCAATCTTTTGAACTTGGAATTTAAAACTTCCACCTCCGATGCCGAAACTTGTCAAATCACCTCCGATTTGACCCCATATTTTTCACACAAGTCATATTTGACATTAAGGACCTGCTTCGACTTCCGGAATCACATTCCGACCCCGATATCAAAATTTCCACTTCCGGTCGGATTTCTCAAAAACCTTCAAATTTCTATCTTTAGCCAAATGACTTCGAAATGACATACGGACTTCCGAATTCACCTCCGATCGCTCTCCCATCACCATACGAAGCTATTCCCAGACTCGGTATCTCAAACGGATATCAATATCACTGAAATGCGCTTCAAGCAAAACTTAGGAAATTCCTTCAAAAATGCTGACTTCTACAATATATGCCGAAACTCTCCTAGGTTATCCAAAACCCGATCCGGACATACGCCCAAGTTTGAAATCATCACACGAACCTGCAGGAACATTCAAATCCTGATTTTGAGGTCATTTACTCAAAATTAAATCTTAGTCCTTTTCTCCAACTTAAGGCTTCTGAAATGAGAATGTTCTTTCCAAATCAACTCTAACCTTCCCGAAATTCAATTCCTTCCACACCTACTAGTCATAATACCTGAAATGGAGCTGCTTATGACTTCAAACCGCTGAACAACGAATGGACCTCAAAACGAACGGTCGGGTCGTTACATTGTCCCCTACTTAAACAGATGTTCGTTCTCGAACGTGCTAAGAACTTCCCATGCTACCACAACCTGGTTGAGTACATTAGCTCGATTAAATATGAAGATTTCTTCTTTTATCCACATAATAACCTCGAAATCCAGTTCCATCACCCGAAATATCTCGGCCAGGACTTGTTCCAATATATAAACACCGTATCAACTACCACACGATATACCAGAACATCACTTCATACCGTAGCTGAATTAGCACCATACACCGCAAAATTCATCATCTAACCACAATGACGTTCCCCTGAACCTTAATAGCAAAACTTTCACGGATCTGATGCTCCCGATGCACCTCATAACAAATATACATACATCCTGCTATAATGGTGATGATACCACCACAGCGGAGGAGATATGTAGAAATTCATAACCAACTGCAGAGTTAACAAATCATTGAATATATCATCTTGACTAGAATCATCACCTCATGATGAACTGAATAACGATGTTTGTTCTTTAATATACAATTCATATAACCGTATCGCACTAATCCCTGATCCGATAATCTCGTCTCACCCAGTAGGAACTGCTCAGACAACAAATCACGCCAAACATGACCAACAGTCTCACATGATACCACATCGCGCCAATAGGCCACAACTCGAACATGATACATAGGGAATGACTTGGGAAGGGACTACTCAACCCACGCAACTAATGTGAACTTTCCTCAGAAAATAGGAAGTAAAATACAAGAAAAATAAATATAGGAACCGAACTCATCATCACACTGTTGCGGCGTGCAACCTGATCAAAATAACATACCCGTGGGCTCATGCCACTCGATCCCATCATAAAATTCACATAAGGAAATATATACAGAGCTGAATTGCTCACTATTACAAATTACTGAATATCGATCATAAGCACGCTAAGTGCATAATACCATCCTAGGGAGACTGATAAAGCCACATGCTTACAAAACTCAATCACAACTGAGGTGCGATATATACATATACTCTGGATCTCAAGAGCTGTCATGCGCACATAACATCATCACTTCGCGGAGATCTCAACACATAAGAAATTATCAAGCCGTTTTACACCTCACACGGCACAATCATCTTATCACATGAATTTGACGAAGACGGAACAACACCTGATATCCCAGCACCCCTCCTTGAGGAGAGCTATACTGAAATGAACTCATCTGACTCGCATGAAGCCCATAACCATATTTAAATCCATCCACAAACATCGACTCTACCTTGCTCGCACCAAACTAGGCTAATAGTTTTACCTGGGTCCATATTAACCCACTTCCTCTCATAATACGCAAGAACAACCATCATAGCCGGGACAAACACCCCACAAACCACAACCAAATGAACCGAACGCCTTCCAGGCATAAACTCTTAAATAAGCAATATTGCACTGCTTTATACTTGGTTCAAATATTCAATCCATCAAGTGACTACATGTCACACTTGTACAATCTTCTCGTGGTTACGCTCCCACGAACTTCCATACCAGGTAACAAGTCTGCACATCCGCATCACCGACCACACTAATATTGCACAACACATCAATAATACACGACCAGAGTACAAAGCCTCTTTCACCGAATATCGATCTTAGGTGACACTGAAGATAACACCAGCTTACTCTGAACTTTCAAATCACTTTCTCTTGCTCATCCGAGCTCATGATATCCTTGTTAACACCGAACCGCAATCTCGATTCTTACTCCCAGTTACATACTGCTCACCGCACCTTACATGCCAATATGAGATAGCGCGAGAATTCCATCACATCTTCTGAACCACCAATAGGGTGAGCATTTCATCACATAGAACCCCTTTTAGTTAACTCAATTCAAGAGAACCATCACAACACTCGAGTGAATTCTCACAATCACCCCACACGCAAATCCTTAAGTAGTGGTTTGAACAACCATAAACCTTCCAAGATCCGCCTACACCTGACAGGCCATAATACTCGAATGCTCCCGAATCAAATCTGTTACGGCAGCCGACAAGACCTGCACATTCCGGCCCAAACCACATGTATAGTTCATTCACAATAACGAAACTGATCATTGTCGTACATGTACCATTTCAACCACCTTCCTTATTCCCAAAAATTATTCTACGAAAGCTCTTCTCTTAATCATATTGTTGCATGAAACCCTTATACGCTGCATTCTAAACTTTTGAATTCACTGGGACCACTATTGAGAGTCACCCACTCTGACTAGCCCCGAATACAATCAACTCCAAGGCTCTTCTAGCACACGAACACCCTTTTTAATGAAGCACGTGACTGACTCACTACCCTACAGCTCGCCTATGCATTAAGCAAAATTTTGAATCTTCCAAAGCCTAACCCTGGCCCGATAGGACCAAATTTTACACACATTCATCAAATCACATGCACAATTACCATTCTACTCCTTTCCCTTAGTTTTACTAACTTGCCAATACGCCGACGATCCGCAACCCTATGAGAACACAATCCTACAGCCCAACTTCAGGTGGTGGGACTCCCCCACTTAGCCTGAAGCTACTCCTGACACCACTCTAGACCCTACTGAGATCCTATCTCCTTTGTTAACTTGAATCTTTCTCAACCGATCCGTCCAATTCTTCCAAATCCTCTTGCTAGCACTCCCTAATTACTCAAATTCTCTAGCATCATTCACATATCTTGTCGCCTACCGAACGGACACTAGAATCCCTCACCGAGACATTCTAACCACACGACCGCTAACCTACTCACATGAGGTAACCCACCCATGGAAATCACCAACTGACACCTTCCAACGACGTTGAAATGCACACTCTCTGCAACATCACTACCCCATCCTACGCCCGTTCCCATTCACCAACCTTACCAGTCCGTCCGCTACCCAAGAACATATACTAAATGCGCTACAATACCTTCTAATTCACCACTATGTTGCCGCTCCCCACTTTTGTCAAACTCGCCCTCTATGCGACTGCTCGACTTCCGCCTCTTACACCTAGCCTCCTAGAAATGGAACCACCGCCTATCAATTTTTGCATATCTTCCTTCATCGTATGCTGCCCAATTGTTGCCTCCATTCAATATCATTCCCTGAAGTTCTTAATCCAGCAGTTCTCCACGATTTCAAACTCTCTGAAGATCATCTATCTCGAGCTACCTTCATTATCAATACTTATCCAATACTGAACCAACGCATCTCATGGTTTCTGACAGCCGCTTCTTCAATACTTCTTCACAATACGCTGACTCCATGCAATCGAAGAAACCATGGCACTGACGAACTCAGCACATTTCATTCGATTAAGGACGGCTATAACACATCGCCGGTGAATACTCCACTTTACTTGAAAACATCAAGTCTTACTACTTTATCAACCTCAACCGGACAATTCATAATCCAAATGCCTTTCCAATGCCGGAACTAAAATACCGAAATCTCGAAATCACACTCTGAGAAGACCTCCCTTCAAACCATTCATCACCCCAAACATATGGGCAATCATTCTATCGCCATATCGACATCGTGCGATAGCCAGTTGTAAACATCATCACAACCTGAGCATAGCCTCAAAGTTCTCAAAAACACAACAACCGAGCTGAAACAACATAATATTCTTCTGGGGGCAACAACCATAGCCCCAACCAACTACACATGGGAAACATCTCGCACCATATCAATTCCTCAAATTCCGATTCATGGCTAGCGCTTTGTGACGCGTAAGATTGAGTAGGAATAAACTTAGGCATAAGCCTTAGAGAAATCAAATCGCACGATGAGGAATCAAGGGAAGTACTCCTAACAGCCCTGTAGCCTCTCAAAGATAGGTACAGAGGTCTCCGTACCGATCCACAAGACTCTACTAGACTTGCTCATTACTCATGAGACCTACGGGAACCTAGTGCTCTGATACCATGTTGTCACGAACCAAAATTTACTAAGGTCGTGATGGCGCCGGACACCACCGTCAGGCAAGCCAATCATTAATTAGTTGACATAAATTCCCATTTTAACATTTATTAAAATCATTACCTTTCACTTTATTACATAATAAATAAATAAAAATCCGCTAAGTAAATTCAATGGTTTAAATATTCCATTTCAACAAAATATATCCCAACATATCCCAGAACCTGGTGTCACAAGTACATGAGCAAATTTTAAGAATTTCACAAATACTACAAGCTTGTCCGAAATACAATTGGACAAGGAAACTAAACTGGAATTAAATACAATACGAGGGAGACTCTGTCAGCTGCGGATCGCCTCTGGATTGTGCAGCTCGCCTAAGTCTCCAGACCAGCCATGTCACTATTAAAGTACCTATGCAATAAAAATGCACAACAAGTGTAGCATGAGTACAAAAACAATGTATACTCAAGAAGTCGCCCGCCTAACCTCAGAGAGGTAGTGACGAGAGGTCGAATTAGACACTCACTAAGGTCTAACAAAATTAATTTAACAGAATATGATGAATACGGTAGGCATGTAAAGGTAGTAAAGCAGCAAATATATAAGGCACTGAAGTCCAAGTAAATACTGGAAGTAAATAAACAATTACTACTTCCTCATTTTCCCCCAAATATCTTAAATAAATAATTTCTTCTCTATTTTCCCCTAAATATCTTAAATAAACAATTACTTCTTTATTTTCCCCCAAATATCTTATCACTTCAAAATTCATGTAAAAATATTTAACAATTTAGCATGCGCATACGGGATAAGGACAACCGGCCCGAGCCATCATTATAATCATCTTTGTGCACTGCTGAGGCTCGAACGACCTATACCATAAGTGCACCTTTCAATAAAATAAGCATGTCTATGCACTGCCGAAGGTCGAACGGCCCGATCAATAAGTACATTTTTCAATAAAATAATCAAATCTATGCACTGCCGAGGGTCTAACGGCCAGAACCATAAGTGCATCTTTCAATCCGCCGTGGCATATGGCCTGCTCCCATGAGAGTGGGGGAAATAACACTCCGCTCGCGGAATGTAAATTGTGAAGCCGTCACATGCAGTCATGCAAAATCAACAATCCACCCTGAGTACATCGAAAAAACAAATATTCAAGTAAATGACTTCTCCTTTATAAATCACAAAAATTAGTATTTAAATCTTTTCACGAAATTCATTTTCCAAGTTTAATAATATTCAATAAAATTCACCTTATCAGGTATACAATTATCCACGGAGGAGTCAATTTTCTTTCTATGTGATTAAGAAGGTACACTCTAGCCTTCGTAGGAAATAAGTTACAAATTCAATAGCATTATTTGTCTAATATTATTGGCAGGATCACATGAACATCACGTAAGGCATGCTACTAGGTCCTAGACTACTCGGACATGGCATAATAGTAGCTACGCACGGACTCCCATCAACTCGTGTGTACATAGCCCCCGCAGATAGTACCACATACTTAATTAGTTCACCTAGGGGGACAATTCCCCCTCACAAAGTTAACAAAGAGACTTAACTCGCTCCGAAATTCCATAACCGGCTTCCAAGCTCTTCCGCTGACTCAAATCGTTTCACAATGCTCCGAAACTATCCAAAAAATGACAAACCAATGAAAATATACTCTAATATTTGCAACAATTAAAAATTATTCCCAACCCCGCTCAGTGAATTGACAAAAATGCCCTCGGGCCCACGTGCTTGGAATCCGAAATTTCTCGAATATATATTCTACCCATAGCCTTACTAGCTCAAATATACAATACACAGTAAATTCCATGCTCAAATTCGTGGTGGAAATCAAAAATAACATTTCTAGGTTTTCTTCAATATTTTCCACAATTTTCATGTATAATTCCATGTAATAACATTGTATTTAACTTTGAAACATGAAGGAATTACTTACCTGGTGATGCTTGGTGAAAAACCCCTCTTGAAGCTCCTCAAAGTCGACCAAACCAAAGATGAAATTAGAAGAAATGGCCAAGATCCCATTAAAATAACACACTGCCCAGGTGACCCCCCTATGCGATCACACAACATGCTCCGCGATCGCATAGGACAACTAAGATGCCTCATAAATTCACTCAGTGCGATCGCATCCCAGAACCTGCGTTTGCACAGGCCAAAGCTATGGCCCCTTTATTCATCTATTGTGCGTTCGCATATATACTGATGCGTTCGCAAAAGCCAGTCCCCAGAAGCCTCCATGCGCACACTGTGTGATGAGTGGCTAGAATTCATGATTTTAAGCATTATATACCTTGCATTTTATGAGCTTTAATGATAAAATACACGTCGTATGTGCCTAATGGGGTTTGTTTTATGTGTAGGTGAATTGGAAATGGAAACGGGGCTAAACGGATGCAAATACATCAAAGAATACGCGAGAGGGGACGCCCGGACGATAGCCGGGCGTCAGAGCCAAACAGCCTGGGGTAGCCTGGCGTTACCCAGGCGTTAGACCCATAACGCCTAGGGGGTCCTGGCGTTACCCAAGCGTTAGAGCTGTAACGCAAGGGGCTGCCTGGCCTTACCCAGCCGTTTGGGCTGAAACAGCAGGGTCCCGTGACGGCCAGAAATCGAAATTTGACGGTTTTTAAGTGTTTCCAATTTAGAATAGAAGTCTTTGAGACGTTTAGGGTTCATTCTAAACATATAAATAGACCCAAAAACATCAGCTTATGGGGCTGATGGAGCTTATGCAGACTTTTGACAGGGGGTTCGACAGAGGACTCTTGACGGAGGATTCTACTTAGTTTTTCTTCTCTTCTCTTTTTATAGTTTATTAGTTCTAGAGTATTGGGTGTTACATGAACGTTGTAGTTGAAGCTTGAATTATTCTTATTGTTTATCTTAATTGGTTTGTTTATTCAATCTTGTGCTTAATTATTCAATTGCTTGATCA
>ML412799.1:103693-128546 GCA_005239525.1 Nicotiana knightiana | reverse complement strand
GTTTGTATCGAAGACTTCTTCAGTCATCTTCTTCAAATCATCTTCTCCATATATATTATTTCCGGTGATTATGCCAACACTAAACCGGAGAAGCTTATGATTTTCTTGGTTTGAAATGAACTCTTACAATCAAAGGGGCGATATTTTTAAAATCTGCATATTTTGAAATGATTTTTCTCAAACAAAGTATCAGAAGAAAAACTTTAGGAGAGTAATATTGCTTTTGGTCAAACCATTTTGGAAAGTACTTAATTTCTTCAGTATGAGAAGAAACACTTTGTGTTTGGCCCGTATTTCTATTATTACTTGATTTTTGAGTTCCAAACTATGCCAAAAGAAATGTAAATATTCATTTCCAATTAACTAAATTTAAATATTTTATATGATAAATTTAACTTGAGAAATAACTAAATGAAATTAAGGTTGTTTCATATGGTAAATATAGTTTTTATAATGATATATTTATCTTAAGATAATTAATACTTCTAAGGAATTAATTTTCTAAGCTATAAATTTAAGCTCCATTTTCACAAATCACAACGTCAAATTGCCTCTGCTTGGAGGTTTGGTTGGAAAAAAAAAGGATTTCTAAATCATTCGAAAGAAAAATTAAGGAAAATAATAATAATAATAATAATAATAATAATAATAATAATAATAATAAGAAAGAAAGAAATACAGGAACCATTAGTAACCCGAACCTTTCGGCTCGGAATGAGGTTCGGCAGGTAGTTTCTTACACCAAAACTGAGTGTGCGTGAGCGTGAGAGGAGCAAAAAGCGAAGGTGGCCATGGTGATGGCGCGCGGAGGGGAGAGGAGAGGAGAGAGTCTACGTACAGAAAAAAAATAAAAAAGGATTAAATAAACTTAGCACAAAAAATAAATTTCATTGACCCCCAAAAAAAGAAAAAGAAAAAGAAAGAAAGAAAAGATCAAACCCAGTTTCATCATCATTGTTTTCCTCCTATAACTTCTCTTCCATTTTGTTGTCGTTCTTGTTTCTTCCCCAATAAAGATCCTCTCACCAAAATCCCCTGCCACCCTTCTCTCTGTATATACATAAAATACGTACATATAATGCAGAGATAAGTACATATTTTTTTATTGAACATTGTCTTTGATCATCCAACCGAGATTCCCCATTTTTGCAATGGCAATGGAGGAGGGTATTCTAGCAATATCTGTGGCATCAGTGGTGGAGGATGTTTTGCAACAACACGGGAAGCGACTGAGCGACATTGATTTGGCTTCTCGGAAAGCTGAGGAAGCTTGTAATTTCCCTCGCTTCATTCCTTTCTTTGATCATTTATATTTTCTTGTTTATTATTTGTCTTCCGTTGTCAAAATGTGATCTTTTTAATCAATTTGTCATGTTTCTATGAAATTAAGTGCCTCGTCTGTTGGAGTTGTTGTTATTAATGCATATTATTTGAGATGAACCTAATTTCGCTATTACATTTTTTTTCTATTTAATGTGTATTTCCAAGATTCTCCGTCTTCTGAATTTCCCATCAATCATGAAACAAGAAAAAATAAAAAATAAAAAAAATTCCCATTGTCCCACCTGAATATGTTCGTTTTAAAAAAAAATATATATATCTTGATTTTGTGACAGAGAATGTTTAATTGGTTAATGTAACAAATGCAGCATTGAGAAGATATGAAGCAGCAGGGTGGCTCAGAAAGACAGTTGGAGTGGTTGCGGCTAAAGATTTGCCGGCAGAGCCTTCAGAAGAAGATTTCAGACTTGGATTGCGCAGTGGAATTGTGCTTTGCAATGTTCTTAATAAAATTCAGCCTGGTGCTGTGCAAAAAGTGGGGTTTATGAAGCTCCTTTGGTTCAACCTTTTATCTATAATCAGTTTCAGCTAGTTATTGACCTAGTTCTACTTTGGTTTATTAGGTAGTTGAAGCACCTCCTGATTCTGCTAATGTCCCTGATGGGGCAGCTCTTTCTGCGTACCAATATTTTGAAAACGTGCGCAACTTCCTTGTCGCCGTAGAAGAAATGGGGCTTCCCTCTTTTGAAGCATCTGATTTGGAGAAAGTAAGTAGATGAATTGGGGATAATTTGATGTTTGTTTGATCTTGTGTTAGTAAAGCTCTAAGCTAGTTGATCGAACACTTAAAGACACAGAGTTTTGAAATGTTTTATCATTTCCTGAATTAGGGAGGGAAATCTTCCAGAATTATCAATTGTGTGCTAGCACTGAAATCATATGCAGAGTGGAAACAAGGAGGTGGAAGTGGATCATGGAAATACAGTGGGAGCTCAAAACCATCATCGGCAGGAAAGCAATTTTTCCGAAGAAATTCTGAACCATTCATGAATTCAATCTCAAGGACTTCATCTATCAGCGACAAGTCTCTTGATAGCACTGAGCCTGATGCTCGTGAAATGGTTTGTAAGCTTATTTTGTAATGTTTGGCATCTCAAAATATGCTCTACAAGGTAAAAATCTTAATCTTTCATTTCCAGGTGAACGCAGGTTCCTTGCATATGCTTGTTCGCGAGCTTCTCTCTGACAAGAAGCAAGAAGATGTTCCATTTGTAAGTTATCTTAGCTTGATTTCCACAATCTTGGAAAAGGGATTCCACTAGAGCGTTTGATCTGTTTCGTGTATACAACTCTTTGTCTCATTAGTCATTACTGCTACTTTGTTCAGTTGGAAGGTATTACGAATGATAATCATCTTTTTTTCTTTGATAAGGTGAATGATAATCATCTTTCTAAATGTGATTCCCAACAGACAGCTCTGATGACAAATAATCTGCCAGACTTAGAGAAATAAGCTAATCTTCACAACAGGGTCCACGTAGTTAGCTTACTTCTCTAGCTTCCTTCAGAGGGTAAAGGCTTAGTAAGGACAGTAAATCTAGTTTATAAGATTTGAGGTTTGCATGGATAGTTAGAAAGAGGCATCACCCAAGAATATATAGTACATCAGATGCCATCATTCCTTATGCAGTAGCAAACTACAATACTAGGTTATCTTATTCCTATTATCAGATTCTCCCAAAGTTCTGGAAAATGTCTCCGGAGAGGAACATAGCTGGCTTCTTCCTCTAGTATCCTATTGGTTATCGAGTTCTTTGACAAAAAAGTTGATGGTCCACTTACCTGAAATAAACAAGTTTCTCATTTTGGACAGATTGTGGAGAATATGTTGAGCAAAGTTATGGAAGAATTTGAGCATCGGCTTGCCAACCAAAGTGAACAGGTTGGAGCTCCTTCATTACCGGCGTTTTCATTTTACTACATATTATACGAGGCTTCTTCTTCCCAACTTCTTGTTTTCTTACGGGCATCTGAAATATGACAGAACAGATTGCTCTTTTTAGCAGTTGAAATATGCTGAAAGTATCACACTGTCCTATCTAGCTTACAGCTGGGTCTTACATATTTTTTGGTGATATGACAGTTGAAGACCTCCCACAAAGAGACAGCTGTTTCGACTACCGATGGATCTCCCTTGGAGCTTACACATGAGGAGACGCAGGTTGCAATGGTCAAGGATGAAGAAAAAGCAGCCTCTGAAGGGATATGCGGCAGGATAGACATACATGATGGTGTATCAACAACACAGGTTGTAAAACAGCTGATGCTGGTTGAACAACAGCATAGAGAAGTACAGGTATAGGAGTTCTTCTGCAGATCAGAGATGAAGTATGTTTGGTTTCAACTGATTGATTGACATGCCCTGTTCATAATCTGTAGCAATTGAAATCTACTCTCCGTGCTGCTAAAGCAGACATGCAGTTTCTTCAACTGAAATATCAAGAGGAAGTCGGCAATCTAGGTACAACTGAATAGAACTGGTTCATGCTAATTGAGATTGTGACTGGGACTTAGCAACTAAAATCTCTTTTGAATAGGTAAACATCTGCATGGTTTAGCTCACGCTGCTTCGAGTTATCAAAAGGTTCTTGAGGAAAATCGAAAGCTGTACAATCAAGTGCAAGACCTTAAAGGTAAACACTGTTTATAGAGTAAATTCTAATTTCATTGCATTCTGCTAGAAAAGTGTGATGATACTAATCAAGTGCAAGACCTTAAAGGTAACACTGTTTATAGAGTAAATTTTAATTTCATTGCGTTCTGCTAGTAAATTGTGATGATACTAACCACTGTTCTGCGTGTACATTTACATATTTGGACAGGGAACATCAGAGTATATTGCCGGGTGCGACCATTCTTGCCTGGCCAACAAAACAGTCTAAGCACTGTGGATCACATAGAAAATGAGAATATTACAATAACTACTGCTTTAAAATACGGAAAAGAGGGAAAGAAATCATTCACTTTTAACAAGGTCTTTGGTCCTTCTGTAACCCAAGGTCGCTAAGTTCCCCATACTTTTCCTTTTCATGCACAGCGCAGCTTTAGATTTCATTCTAACAACCTCTGTTTCTCACAATGCAGCGGAAGTGTTTGCAGATACACAGCCTTTGATCCGGTCTGTTCTTGATGGCTTCAATGTTTGTATCTTTGCTTACGGACAAACAGGATCAGGGAAAACACATACGATGGTTAGGCAGTTAACTTAATTATTGAACTGTTTAATCATAGAAGTGGATATCATTTGGTTAAGAGAAAAGACAAATACATTATGTTAATAGTTCCTAAATTTTTTTACCTACAGACTGGCCCATCAGATCTCACGAAGGAGACCCTTGGTGTGAATTACAGGGCATTGAGTGATCTATTCCTTATCTCAGAACAGAGAAGAGATGTTATTTCTTATGATATTTCAGTTCAGATGGTTGAGATTTATAATGAGCAAGTCAGAGATCTCCTTACCCCAGATGGTGTTAACAAAAAATATCCTTTTTGCAACCATTCATTCCTTTGCTTTTTCATATTTCTATTAGCTCTCAATCTTTTTGGTCTCTTAAATGTTTGAACTTAACTTCTAAATACAGTAGAAATTCGTAATAGTTCCCAGAAGGGTTTCAATGTACCTGATGCAAATCTTGTTCCGGTAACATCAACTTCTGATGTAATGAATCTGATGAACCTTGGGCACAAGAATCGTGCAGTGAGTGCTACTGCCATGAACGATAGAAGTAGTCGCTCTCACAGGTGCTGCTTATATGTCCTTTTTCTATTTTTCCTGTCTTAAGTTGGAAGTTACTGCTGATTTAAGTTTCTTTGCTCTCTATATAAATATTTATTTTTGCACATTTGCAGTTGCCTTACAGTTCATGTTCAAGGAAAAAACATGACATCTGGTGCAATTCTTCGTGGTTCCATGCACCTCGTTGACCTAGCAGGAAGTGAAAGAGTGGACAAGTCAGAGGCAGTTGGTGATAGGTTGAAAGAGGCTACACATATCAACAAGTCTCTTTCTGCTTTAGGAGATGTCATATCTTCACTTGCTCAAAAGAACTCACACGTTCCCTACAGGAATAGTAAGCTTACGCAATTGCTTCAGGATTCTCTTGGTAAGATCTTTGTGCTGTAGCCGTAGAACTTTTTCCCCCTCTTCTTTCTGCTATTCAAGTTTTGGCTTTCATATCTATCAGGAGGGCAAGCAAAAACGTTGATGTTTGTTCATATAAGTCCTGAGCCTAATGCTGTTGGAGAAACACTCAGCACTCTGAAATTCGCTGAACGGGTTTCTACAATTGAGCTTGGTACTGCACGGGTCAACAAGGAGAGTTCTGACGTCAAGGAACTAAAAGAACAGGTTTCACAATTGCCATATTTTTGGTTTATCAGTGAACTTGTAGGCATGAACTGCTTTTCCCTTCTATAATGTAGATAACAAAATGACAATTCTTTTCTTCAAAAGATGTTTTCCAGACGAATTGCATTTGGATTTTAAGTATTAGTTTTCCCCTTCAACAGATTGCCAGTCTTAAGGCAGCCTTAGCAAGGAAGGAGGAAGAGCAAGGGCGCCGCCCACTTTCCAGATCAAGTACTCCAGAAAGAGTCAGAACAGGATCCTGCGGATCTTCTCTTTCTTCTAGTTGGCAGAGTATGGGAGACCTTTCAAGCCATCATGGACAGCTAATAGAAGATGTTGATAGTAACATAGAGGTATATTTTTTTCGGATATGCCTCATCTAGCTTTTAGCCTCATATTTAATATTATTAACTAGTCAAGTCATTCAAATTTTATGCTTCACTGGTTGCGCATTGTAATCTTTATCGTACAGAATAGAAACACACCAATGCCAGTTGCACAAGAGTTTTGTTTTGCTTAAGTCACTAACTATTCTAAAGCCTCAAAATTATCTAGTAGGATTTTAGATGTAAAATGGTTTTTCCAAATATGTAAACTGTTCATTATATGCTTCTGCATACATTCTAGTTATTCTCCTATGAGTGGATTGAGTCATTAGCTGGTTATCTATCCAGGAAACAAAAATCATTACCCGACTAACCCATTCTTCTGATTCCCTCTTGAACATATTCCTCTTCTTGTTGAAATGCGTTTTTCTGACTCCAGCTTAGTAAACCAATCAGTCTAAGGACATTCTTCCCCCTGCTATCCTTTTGTATTCTGATTACAGAAGGAACAAAAGTATCTTTCACACTAAGTAGTTTACTTGCATCGGGAGCTCAAAGTTGTCAATGTTTTCAAATATTCTCTCAGGTTAAAAAGAAGTCCGCGTCAAAAATGAGAAGACGAAGCTTAGATCCAAAAGACTTTCAGATGAATTCTCCTCCCTGGCCACCAGTCAATAGCCCTGCATCAAGGGAAGACGACAAAGAATCAGTCTCTGGTGATTGGGTTGACAAAATTATGGTGAACAAGCAAGATGGTCTGAGTAGAAGTAGTTCCTTAAGAGGATGGGAAGATGAAACCAGGCAGTCATCTGACCTGTTATATAGGAAATGCTCCTCTGATAGTTCAAAGGTTTATCCTGAACAGCCTATAAACAAAGTTGCATCAAATAAAAAGGACGGCCAAGACGAGACAAGTAGGATTCGGTCTGAAGCAGGTTCCGTGGATGATTTGGATGACCTGGAAACTGCAACAAGTGACTCTTCTGAGCTTGAATTCCCTTGGCAACCGAATCCTCAGAAAGCTAGTCAGACTACCAATGGAATGGGATCCAAACTCAAGAAACCTAGTCCTAAGCAAGTGAAGAAGCCAGAAATAAGGTATCATAACTCATGAGTGCATTTTACTTGTTAATTTTGGACTGCCTGCATTAAGGAGCTGCTTAAAAAGTGTCCCTCTTGATCAATTTAAGCTTAGGTCTGCAACATCAATAATTGTCTGTGAAGGCATGCTTTCTTATATGCCAACTCAAGTATACCAACTAAAACTAAATCAACAAATATGTCAAATGAAACAACATGCATGCACACTAACCTGTTTCACCATCTATGTAAATCAATGCAGGAGCTTGATTCCCCCACCACCAACTAGGAGACTTTCTAATGGGATGGTTTCACCATCTGCAAAGACGGGAAGAGCAGCTGCTTTAGAAGGAAAGCGAAAAACAGTGAGTGGCAAGTGATAAATGTCCGTCCTTAGCCGAGTTTGATGCTTGAGCAACCAAAGATGTGCATTTGTGTATCCCTTTTCTTTTTCTTCTTTCTTGTCAATCTTTTCACTCTGCATTCTTTAGAGTGAAAGAGAGCGAGCGTGTGGCAATAGCTTCAGTTGCCAGCTTTTCCTCCAGTGGTGATCTTGAAATTGTTTTTGGTGTCCCACTGATGAGTTTCCAGTTGTTCATATGGTTGTTGGCTTGTTCATTTTTTTTCCCTTCTTTTGGGATGCGGAATGTTAAAAAATGCAGAAAATGAGAAAAAAGAAATAAGAGAATTATAGATACCAATTACTTCTTTTAATGTGTCAATGGACTTGGGGTCGAGTAATTTCAAACTTTTAGCCCACAGCTGAAACTATTTACATCTGGTAACCGTAAAAGTATATAAATTTTTTTTTTTTTTTGTATAAAACACAGAGAAATGTATATATATACAAAAATATATATATATATATATACATTTTTTCGATCTTACTTTGGGAGAGGCTATACAATGTCAATTTTCCTAATCTTTCAATCTTGAGCCCACTATGCCAGCTGAAAAAAGGGGCTTTTGCATCCATACCCACTTTTTGTGCCACGTTTTAACTTATACCCGCTTTGTAAAAAAAATTACATTTGTACCCGCTTTTGCGCATAACTTTTGCAGCAATCGCGCAAAACTTCAGCATTATAGTAGACGGGCCTAAAGTAGCTTGCGAACTTCAGCTCTAGATAGTAAATGGGAAACTTCAGCTTTGTCTTTGTAAATGGGGAAGTTCCCCAGTTATAAAGACAAAAACTTCAGCATACGGGCTGAAGTTCCCCCAGTTACACTGGGAAACTTCAGCTCTAGAGCTGAAGTTTTGTCTTTTATAAATGGGGAACTACATCATACAGGGCTGAAGTTCTCAAGTTATAATGACAACAACTTCAGCATACGGAGCTGAAGTTCCCCAGTTTACAAAGACAAATCTAGAGCTGAAGTTTTGTCTTTGTAACTGGGGGAACTTCAGCCCCGTATGCTGAAGTTGTTGTCTTTATAACTTGGGAACTTCAGCTCTAGTTTGTAACTGGGGAACTTCAGCCCCGCATGCTGAAGTTTTGTCTTTATAACTGGCGAATTTCAGCTTAACTGGTGAACTTCAGCTCAACGAGGGAAAGAGGAGCTGAAGTTATTTAAAAAGTGGATATAAGTTAAAAGAATTTTAAAAAGCGGGTATAGATTAAATGGGGGCGACCAAATAAGATGCCCCGTGCAATTTTTACCTGAAAAAAGAAAAATTGAAGGCCCGCCAAGTTATATCTTTTCTACAAATTTGTTGGTTTGTTGAATTTTGAAACCAAGTGAAATGGAAACATGGTTGAACAAGCATTAAACGAGTGTCACGTTATCGGTTTTTTGTCTTGGATACATTTCCCAAGTTTACAAATTAAATATAGTTGTCATAGTGCATGCGAAAATTGTCGTAGCGGATCCTTAAAGTTGCCAAGATTTTTCTTTTTAGCACCTCAACTAAAATTTGTTCCTATTAAACACTTAATATAAGTTCAAAATGGGTATAAAATGAAAAATGCTGGCAAACTTAACGGTCACCCTTTTCACATTGTTAAAGTCAGAAGTCTTAACTCTTAATGTTTCTACACTCTGAAGCTTTCATTCTACCATAAGCTACTTAGTTTCTAATACAGTATATGATATTATTTTATTATATAAATAAGCCACTTAATTCTTTATATATGATATGACATTCTACTTCAAAAGGAAACGAAGAAAAATCTATTGCTTTGACGAGAAATTAAAAATAAAAAGGGAAGCACTTGATCATTAAAAGGGAAGCACTATAGTAATAAAATATATCGATTTGGTTGGTTTTACCAGAGAAGACTTAAAAGAAGGCCTAATGACTAACTGGATTACTCACGCATGTTTATGTACAGGCCAAACTCCGTCCTTAGAATATTTAGCGCAATATGACATTAAAAAAAGAGTTGGTCGAGCTCGCCCAAGATGCAGCAAAGTCATTGGCCGAGGTGCCGACATGAGCCATAGTCAAGATGTTGAAAGGAAACGTAGTCGAGATGTCAACAAGGGTCGAGGTCAAGATTGACTATTGATGACAAGACTTGTAACAGCTAATTTGTCAGCATAGGATACTAATAGCGAATATTCTAGTAGATATTCCATACATTTGTACTATTAGGATTTCCTAGGAAAAGGCTCCATATATATAGAAAGAAGAGACAATGATAGGGGCATGTAATATTCATTTTGATAAGAGCACTTTTAAGAAGAAGACTCTCTCTCTCGCAAAAATACAAAAAACAACCTTTTAATTTCATATTATTTCCCATTTTTCCACCAGATCCGAGGATTGTTCGTACGAATCTTGGACAAATCTGTCATTCATCATTGAAAGGAGAAATACTCATTCAACCCATCAATTATTGGGTGAATCATTCTCCTTATTTACTTAAATGTCATTTATTGTCATTTATTGCTAATTATATTTACATTAATGTTCATGCTTAAGAATATTTTACATTTATTGTCATCAACCATTTAAGGGATCTGTCCCCATCTACTGTACATCTTTGAGATTAGTATTTAGAGTTATTATCCTTAACTAGATTTAAACCCTTGTTACATAAATTTAATAATTTAACCGGAGTTACACTATGGGGATTTTCTAGCTAAAGTTTTTTAATTTCTTCTACATCTACAACTGACACTGGTTATGACTTAAAAAAAACAAAAAGAAGAACCTTCTTCTTTCTGCATGCATAGATCTAACATGGCGGGTAATAGAGAAGAAAGAACAAGAATAATGAGTGACCTCCCAACCAACATCATGGACATCATCCACGAAAGCTATGAAGCAGTGGACGAGGACACAACGCCCAATGCCTCTCTTAGATGAGGTGGATCATCCCCTCCCCACTGCAGCATCACAAAAATCCTTGACAAGACAGCCTCCGTACCGCCAGCGATAAAGAAGCTACTTGAGGCCTGACTAACTGATACACTGACCAGCGTCCTCCATAAGGCCGTTCAGGACGCGACCGCAGTAAAATTGAGAACATGTGTTGCGCCACTAGTGGACAAGCAACATGATCAACCTCCTCCTCCACCCACGACGACATGTATTACTCATAATGTTGTTAACAATCCAGGCGACGACGCTCTCGCAACCATCCTGAAAAGAATGGAGGAAATGGAAAACGAGAACAAGTCACTTCGGGATCAAATGAGAGAGCACCAAGAAAGGGTCGATAAATATCGGGCGCTCCTAAGTTATTGTCAAAGAGAGATGACAGTCGGTTCGTCGAGCAACCGTACAACGATAGCGCTGCCCCACATGCCATACCAAAGACCTTTAAAATGCCGCTTTATCTAAAAATATACGATGGCACGACCTCCCCCGAAGATCATGTGACCCATTAAGTCACCGCTGTGAAGGGAAATGACCTCGTCAAAGAACAGGTATCCTCTATTCTGCTAAAGAAATTCGTCGAAACCCTCATGGGAGGGGCATTAACCTGGTACTCGCAACTGCCAGCTCGTTCCATCAAAACTTTTGAGGAAATGGCCGATAAGTTCGTGACGGCCCATGACGGGTCCAAGAAGGTCGAGGCAAGAGTGAATGACATCTTTTCTATCAAACAATCCTCGGGAGAAGGACTGAGGGACTTCCTCGCCCATTTCAACAGAGTAAGAATGACTTTGCCCAATGTATAAGAAGGAATGGCGTAGCCGCTTTTCAAAACGGGCTGACCAGAAATGATTCAAGGGCGACAAGAAAATTATTAAGTCCTCTTATAAAATATCCCCCAACAACTTGGGACGAAATGCATAATGCGTATTGTGTCGAAGTCCGAGCAGCCGAAGACAACCTCAATAGGCCGACTCATCGACTGACCTCAATACAAGCAGAATTCAGAAAAGATCGGAGAAGTGATATCAAAAGAGATCCAGTGGACTCATGGACAAAACGGGAACAACATATCCTATATGTCAGAACTACCATTGTATCCTCATCTCGCCATGAAGAAGGCCCACCCCGGTCAAGAACAGGGACTCACCGGAATGAGAGAGGTATGTCCTCTTTACAATCCGCTCAAAATTTTTGTGTGTCACCTAAAAAGATCATCTACTTGGAGAAGCTCGGACCAAAGTTCAAGTGGCCACAAACGATGAGGTCGGGCCCGAATACCAAAAATCAGATGCCCTCTGCGAGTTCCATCAAGAGCGAGGACACAGAACCGAAGATTAAATTACCCTAAGACAATAGGTCGTAAACATGCCACGACAGGGACACATCAAAGAATTGTTCAGAGATCGGGGAAGGACTAACTTTGCAAGGGGACGCGAACAACATCAAGGGCCGCCAAAGACGCCCTCTCCAGTCCGCACCATCCACATGATCATCGGTGGCGGGGAAGACGTTTCCATCAACAGAGTGAAGTTCACCACAACCCACAAGTTCAAATGTTCGATCATCCAAGAACGGTATGGTGAACTTGATGAAAGTATTGATCGGCTCCAACCCTACACCACTATATAATGGAGATGAGGGGTCGATGTAGCTTTTGCCCGAAAGGTCGGGATCGATATCCACATGGAGTTATAATTAGTTGGGAATTGGGTTCCTATCTAATTTAGCTATGTGCGTTGTCTTTAATTACACTTCTAACCATGAGTGGGTTTTGTTTCTATTCTAGTTTAATGCTATAATAAACTAAGTACAATATTTTTGTAAGAGTTTTCTCAATTGATAAAAAGCACTAGGGGATTGACTTACACCTAGGCGAGTATCTAATGGGATTTAGAACCTAGGACAAACTTGTTGTATGAGGGGTCGTGATATAACCTAACACATATTTAATCACTCTATACCTCTCGGTAGTTTGAATGACTTTGCCCGAATTGACTTTCTCAAGCCTAATTGGGTGTTCAAACAATGCAAGTAAAATTGGCTAAAGTCGGGTATTGCTATCTCTAGGTTTAACCCTTTAATTGAGGTTATCAATCTCTTAAATTCACCTCAATTTCTTGTTAGCCTATTTTACCTAGACTTGGGCCCTCTTTCTCAAGAAGAGCCCTAGTAAAAAAGGCACGACTAGTGTTTGCAACCACCAATTCAACAGATAAAACATGAACCAAGCTACCCACACTAGGGTTGGGTCATAAACCTAGCTAATGGGTCTAGCTACTCATAATTAAGGAAGAAATCAAAGATGGAGATAAAATATAAGCCATAAATGTTAATTACAAGAACAAAATTTAAAGTTATAAGCTAAATCTACTCTAAAATTAATCAAAGTGGAAAAGTGTTGTTGTTCACAAGCTCCCTAATACCAAAGATAACCTAAAAATGTGAAAAAGATCTATTTATACACAACTAAAATTATTGGACAAAAATACCCCTACGGAGGTTCCGCTGTCAGCGGAATAATTGGCGCCTCCGCGCATGCACTTTCGCGGCCGCGCAATAACGAACGCGGACCGCGTTTCTTCAGAGTTGGACTTGGACTGGGCTGGGTTTCACGGACAGCGTAGAATCTTCCGCGTCCGCGTAGGCTTCAATCACGGCCGTAATATGTTCGCGAACCGCGGTCTACAATTTGACTTCACTTGCAACTCTCTGAATCCCCAGTCTTGCTCCCAACAGAATTTCAACCGCCTCAGCGTCAGGTGGTTTCGCGGCCGCGCAATAATGACGCGGACCGCATTCTTTGCTTGGCCCAAGAATGCAAAGTCCCAGATTCTTGATATGCCTCTCTCAACAAGATTTCCTTCACGGCCGCGCTTTTGTAACGTGGTCAGCGGCCAATAATGAGCCCCCAATCTCATCTCTCTGAACCTCAAGTTCGCGACAACCCTTTGTAATTTGCCTTAGAGGAGGACTTTGTGGTGCAGCGTAATAATGGCGTTGATAGCGCTCCAGTAAAGTTTTAGGACTTGTGCAAGTTTGGCTCCTTTATGAGTTTGTTTTGGCTTCTTCGCCTCCTTTTGACCAACACCTGCAAGTAATAACCTTGAGTTAGTTTTTGAGAATACCTTAACGCATTTTTGACCCAAAACCTAAGAAAAAGAGAGTAATTAGTAGGTTAAAATCCTTAGTTATCAACTCCCCCAAACTTAAGCTTTTGCTTGTCCTCAAGAAAATAAGGTAATTCCCACCTCCACAAGAAAAAGAAAGTAGAATTTCAGCTGTCCTAAAGTAACTTCATCAAGCTTCAATTGGGACTAACAACTACCCTCAACACAAATGCATTATTGACAACATTATGCAATGAATTTCTGAGTTCCATAGGTCTAATGTGACACAAAAGCTTCAAGAGTTGATTCAATTCATCAAAGAGACTTGCTCTCTTACGTAGGCCACTATGGATCCCAGACTCCTTCTCCTCTACTCTCCATGAGCTCATCTCACCTTATAGTATGTACACTCAAAACTTGGATTGTCAAGAAGTGCGCTCATCACTCTAAAAATAATGCCACAAGTCCGACTCTAATTACCATAGGCTTGCCCCTCATGTAAATCACCACTAATGTAAGCTCACTCAACTTGAAATCCTATAGGGCTTTAGCGGGATGTAATGAAGGCTTTTTGGATCAAGGTCGGACATAATGAACTATGATTGTATAATCTTTCCTTAAGCACTCCATTTTCACAATTCAACTCATGTTTCCTTGACTCTTTGAGTCATTCTCTTATACCTTGAGGGGACTAGAGAGACACATTGCCACTCTTTTTTTCTAATTGACGCTCATTTTTCTCCTTTTCTCATCGTTCCAAGCCTTTCAACATTGTTTTCTTGAATCCTTTCAACCTTTACTTTTCTTTTGACATGTTTATTTTTGGATTTTCATCTTTTTCTTTGCCTTTCCTTTTCATCAATTCTTTTTGTTCTTTGAACCTTTCATCACTTTGAATTTCCTTGTCTCCCCACCCAAACTTATGTTTTTGACTATTGTTCATCATGAATGCTAAGGAAAGATTGGGTTCCAAGAGAGGATTATTATAGAACGGATGAAGGCTTGTAATGCGATTATTGAGCGAAAAAGGCTTAGGATCAAAGGGGTGACTAAGGATATTATAATGGTAGGATAATGAAGTTTTCAAATTCAAATAGGACCAAGGAGAGCCTATAATCACTTCTCAAGTCGAGCTACACTTAGAATTTCGCCTAGAAAAAACACTCGAGGCAAGTTCTAGACTTGTTGGCACGACACTTGGACTTGCAATTCAAAACCTCACCTCTCAAGCTACTGGATTTTTCAAGAGAATAGAGTCGAGGTCCCACAACAACCCTAGCTACGATTGAAACTCACATATGGTCACAGAAACCACTTGATGATAATTTTAGTCAACTCAAGATTCTAGGGGTCACAACTAGAGCTAGTCTCGTCAATCACTTGTCTCTAACCATGAGGTCAAACGTAAATGTGTTGGTTCCAAGTGAATCTTACTTGAGTCACTTTTATTCATTACTACCATATATCAAAACAAATATAAAAACAAACTCAATCCTTTAAGAAGGTTGTCACTCTGTCCATCGTAGGGAAGAGCCACCCGGTTCACACAAATTCCACCCTTGGAAAGAACCGTGGCATTTAAGAAAACCAAAGGCTTATTGATCAAGAAATTCAAAAAGAAGCTACTAAAGGAAATAAGAAGCTAAACTATTAACAAAAATTATAAAAGAAGTTATAAAGTAAAAATACGAAAAGTAAAATGAATATGTATAATAGGGAACTGAGACGAATACACATAAAAGGGGGATGAATATATACATGGAATGGTAACCTTATATACATACCAAAAGTGAAAAGTACGAAAAGTAGAAAATAAATAAAGAAAAATAGTATCAAGAGTTATTACAGACCAATCATCATCAAAATAAGGCCACCCCCCAATTAAAAATTAGCATTTCCCTCAATGCTAAAAGCAAAAATAGAATTGGGGATGGGTCGAGAGTAAAGAAAAATCCATAAGATGCCTCTGTCTATATAGGGTCACTGGTTGGGCTGGGTCCTGTGGCTGGGCTGATTCATCTCCCTCGGGATCCTCCAGCTGGATCTCCAAACCCTCAGTCTGGAGGATCACCACCCTCCTCATTGTCTCACTGATGGCCTCTTGCTCTAGTACATGTGATGGTTGCGCTGGCTGAGCTGCGGGGGCAGGCTCTCCCATGAGGATATCAAGAGGGATATCATCCGCTGTAGTGAGCTTAGCCACCTCCTTCTTCAAGTCATCTTGGCTCTTACTTATCTTCCTTACCTGTTTACCCAGGGACTTGATTTCCTTCTCATGAGTGCCTATGGACTCCAGAATATTTTTCTGGTTGTCAACTAGACTCTTCAAAGTTTCCTCCAATGATGGAGGCATCTGGATGGCTGCCTGGGTTGCTATGGCACTGGATAAGGCAGATAGCTTTGATGAAGCTACCTGCAGCCAATTGTTGATGCCGGCCAATGTCTGGTTTACCCTCAGAGCAGTCTGAGGGTATGCTGAAGAAGAAGCCACTGAGGTAGGGATGGAGGCAGAAAGTCCGGAGGGAGGATGTGTCATGGAAGTAGATGAACCCTTAGCAGTGGATGACTCGGAACCTGTGGCCACCATCCTTGGATCTTCATATTGGCCAATGGAAGTGGTGGATTTGCTCTTGTATTTGGGGTTTTCCGGACCCTGCAGGTTGTACTAGGTAAACGGCCTCTTCGTCTTCACTTTGGTGTCATAATCCCTTCCCTCTACTCCCTGATCCTCGAAGTACATAGTGAGGAAGTTTGGGAAGGTATATCACCTCTCATCCTTTCCGATCGCCCAGGTGATCACCCTAGCCATAATATTCTCGACATTGATCGGGAACCCTGCCATGATAGCCTCCACAATAATGGCCCGGGATACTGGCATGTCACTATCATGAGTAGTGGGGTCGATCCTGTTGTATACAAATGTGGCCCATCTCTTCGCCTCGTAGCTCAGAGTGTTCCTGTAGATAGGGACCCCGGGTGTCAACCAAGCTGGGTTGGTCCCAGGAATAGCAATCACTGACGCAAGCCAAGGGCGGGCTAACTCATCCAACTCCACTTTCTCCAGATACAGGGACTCATCTTCATCATTGAACCCAGCATAGTCATTGAGAGTTGTGCCATCAAACAGAATTTTCTTGTGGCAGACTTTGGTCAAGTATGTGCCTTTTTTTATGTGGGCGACACTAGAATAGAACTCCTTGACCAAAAACTCATAGGCCTTTGGCAGGTTTCTTGTGAAGAACTTCCACCCCACTCTCTCGTTGAAGTGCCTCTTGACGTTTGGGTTGTGGGGTAGAAGGTCTCACTCAATGAACACCCTCTCCAATGTAAGTGACCTCTGCGGCCACCACTCCCTGAACTTGTGATATGCTTTCTCACTCACGAACCGGTCTTGCCATACCAACGGGTTTCGTGATCTCAACAACCCCCCTGTCTATGTTTCACCACCCCTCATGTTGTCCAGGGCATCATCATCACTATCAATATGTACTGGGGTAGTTGCGGAGGCTGGAGCTGCTGCACTGGGGGCCAGGGGGGGAGGAGAGTCACTAAGTCCCAAGATATCAGAAGAGCCGGACACATAAGTTGATTCATTTATAAGGCGACGAGGCTAGGATTGTGCCTCCTCTTGAGTCTGGCCAGCTTCCCCCTCTGAAATCTCCCGAGAGAAGGCATACTCACTCGTCTTCGAATTGTCAGGAGTGGGCCTCCGGAGGGTTTGTTTCTTCCCAATAAGGGCTTTAGGAGCTAAATATGCAGCTTGTTGTTTGCCCCTCCCCCGTCCCCGGGAGGACTCTCTCCTCCCTGGTTGTTTATCTTGTCCACCTCTTGATCGAACCATTGCCTGCATATATAATCAGTGAAATCTCATTAGCATTGGCATTCAAGCAAGTACTAGATGAAGCAGATAAATGATCACAGCATATTATAACACAGTGGACCACTGTCAGCGAAAAAAGGAGCGCGGCCGTGGATAGGCCACTGTTTCCAGTGGAAAAATGGCCGCGTCCGCGAGAGACTGGGATTCAGACTACCTAGTCTCTCAACATTACTCACCGTTGAGAGCAAAATATTGGGAGTGGCCGCGAAGACTTCACCGCTGTCCGCGTAAAAACGGCTGCAGCCGCGGACCCAACTTAAAACTTCTCTGAATATGAAATTCGTTGTCCGTGAAAAAACAAGAGCAACCGCATAAAGCCAGCCGCTCACAGCGGAAAAATCACCGCATCTGCGTAAAGCAGGCTAAGCCAAAACCGCTGACCGCGAAATTTAAGTCGCGGAATTTAAATTAAACGGGTACTGAAGAACATTCACGAGCTAGGGTTTACACTTAGTGGGGAATTTAAGCAATTAAGAAGTAAAATGAGTCACCCCAACCTCCATTAGGTATCAAAAAATCATTACCCATTCATTTTCATCAATAATTAAGCATGCTTATGATTGTAGGTCTATAGTAACCCTAACTAGAAAGAAAAAGTAAAACTAACTAAAATGAAAGAGGAAGAACCAAAATTAAAACTAAGAAATTGATCATACCAGGAGTTAGATTTGTTGTAGGAATTAACCTTGCTAAATGAGATGAAGTTTAGATGCAACCGGGGTTAATGAACAATGCAAAGGGAGCTTTGAAGTGTTAGAGTGTGAAAAGTGTAAAAGGAGGGGGGGCTCCTATTTATACTAAAACCCTAGGCCCCACACCGACCTACCTGGCGCGGCCACGAAATTCCACCGCGGTCCGCGCTTTTAACATGTTGAAGAGCTGAAGGTGCGATGCCACTGCTGGGAGCGGAAACACAGTCGCGTCCGTGGAACAATAACCGCTGACCGCGAAAAATCAACCACGGACGCGGACAAAACTTCAGAGACATTGAATTTTTTATTTTTGCAAGTCCGCGTCCGTTGCAACATTTCGCCTCTGTGAAAAAGTCACCGCTGACCGCAAAATTTTGAGCGCGGTCAGCGGTCTAGTGCATACTTAGCCAATTTTCTCCAGTATTTGTCCTGCACTGCATCAATAATTCCTACAGAAATATCACAACCAGTTAGTTCCAAAGAGCCTAATCTAAGAAGATAAATGTAAAAGAAAGAAAAATCACTTGGGTTGCCTCCCAAGAAGCGCCTGATTTAACGTCGCGGCACGATGCAGGTTACCATCGTTATTGAAACTTTATCAAGGCCACCATGTGGCTGTCATCAAACTTTCCTAAGTAATGCTTCACACGATGCCCATTAACCTGGAAGATTACACCATTTTTGTTCTTCAAGTCAAGAGCACCAAAAGGTGTTACATGCACTACCTCAAAGGGACCACTCTGTTATTTATCTATGTCAATACCATACAAGAAGGGGGTGATTTGTGTGGTGACCAATTGTCACGTGCAGTAGTTATAGAAGGACCAGGTTCTTCTATGTGTTCCAACTCCTACAGTTTGCGGAATAATAATTGCAGAAAATAAAGAACACAACAATTTTACGTGGAAAACACCTGGCTCAAAAGGTGAAAAAACCACGACCTACTTCCCAGTAGGATTTTTCCAAACTCTTCACTAAATCAACGAGCGAAACAGCATTTACAAAATAAACTCTTTTGTAAATCTAAGGATTAACTCTAACCCTTTGTGGCAAACTAGCCTCTAGATATTTGCGACAACCTTCAAGTTAACTCTAACTTGAATAATCAGTACCTATTACAAAGCTTCTAGATAAAGCTGAAAGATACACTTTGTAATCACCTACTACAAATAAACTAGACTAAAAGACAACATATGGAACTGGTTCTTCTAGCTGGTTCAAGTAGCTTCAGAATCGCACAGGAAATTCTCACACGAACTGATTACAAAATTGCGTTGGTAATTTTGTTCTCAATTCTTGTCTTGCTTCTATGTTTGTGCACACCTGTTCAATAAGAACACTTGACAATATATAGGATCGGTAGAAAATGAGATATACTAGAATTCGGATGAAACTCTTCCTTGGTGGAAGAGTTCTAGTTGATCTCAACTCCCTAAATCCTCTTCTATCTTGATTTTGACCTTACTGAATAAGGAGTCCATCTCCCTACCAATTTGCAACCTTTTCGACCAGGAGATATATCTTCAAATCACTGATTGTGTTTATCTCCTATTTGCGATCACCTCACGTGCCATTTACTCTGCATGTCTATGTCTCCAGTGATTGACCTGGTTAAACTCTGATTTCATTTGTCAATCTTCAAAACCATTCAGCTTTTTGATCCAACAAATTCCCCCTTTTTGATGATGACAAACTTTGTGCTTAGTCTTGTAATCACTTTAATCCAACATTGACACTTTTTATAGTATTAAGCATTTATCATAAAGAACCAAGTTCATTAGGTTATAAATATCACAATTTTCAATATATCACATCTTCCCCCTTTTTCCATCATCTAAAAGTTGCAAAGTGTTAGAATTACCATATTTATAATAATTACTCATGGCCACTGAGGCAACTGCAAGTGCTAACATGTATTAATCATCAATAGTAAACCAAGGCTGTAAACTATCAAGGAAAGTGAGACACAATGGGTAAGAGCAAAAACAACACAATTCATTAATAAAAGCATGGTTCAAGCACTAAACACATAAAGAACTAAAAACAGTTACAAGCATGAGCAAAAGATAGCAAAAAAAATCCCGAACTAGGTCATAGAGGGGTGAGGGACGGCACTGGAAACCTAAGGCTGGGAAGGGTGGAGGTTGGGTTCTTTTCTTGGAGAAGAGAGAGCATTTGTTGAAGAATCCCTGGATTCTTATCTTTTTCATTAGCCAGTTCAGATCTGAGAGCATCCCGCTCAGCCTCAACCTCTGCAAGGCGGGTCTTCAGGCGAAGTATTCCAACATCCTTAACCCCACCTTTATGCACAAGCGCCCTGACCTTACTATTCACAGGTGTTTTCCTTGATGAACCAGGTTCATCGTCAGGAACATTCACATCATAATCGTATGTCAGAAGCGTGTTCTTCCAAAAATGGTCCTTGACAGTGGCCATTTCTGCTTTCTTCACGGGCACTTTGAAGTGAGTCAGCACAGTCGTTAGGATGAACCCATATGGGATAACATGATCCTTGGAGCCATTTACCACCCTGTCCAGCAACTGAATTATGAAAGAGGGCCAGTTGATTTGCCTTCCACTGTCCAGGCATTCCATGAGAGTTAAATCCATATAGTTTTCTATGTGCCTCCTTTCTTGCCTGGGAAGTATGCATTTATTGACGAACTCAAAAACAACTTTGTGTTGAGGTGTCATATCGCTTTTGAACACAACCCTTGGTTCCACTTCTTCAGGATTATCACTGAACCTCCTGGTGATTTGCAGTGCAGAAGGAAGGCCATCCAAGTTGGGCCACAGCTGTCTTTATATAATCATCATATCCCTCAGCGGGAATCCCAAGAATCTCACCCAGCTCCTTGGCATCAAAGGAGATCTTAACCCCTTTCACCTGACTGGATACACTACCATCCTTTACTTCTGCCTTTTCCATGAACTCCACATCTCACTCCTGGCCAGCCTGCCTTGAAGTTGAAGGACCATGTCCTTCCAGCCCTGTACTTCCAGAGTGTCCACAAGGTAAATCATATCGGATTCTTCAAGATCCTTCAGCAACCTTCCCTTTAGTATCGTGCGCTTCCCAAATTTTTTCAATTTGTCTGTCTCTCCACTAGACTCCTCTGCTTCTTCACCACTCCACTCATCATCATCAACCTGAGCCTCCTTTGATTTCTTTTTGGACCTAGTCCTCCTAGCAACAGTCAAGGGTTTAGCAGACACAAATGCTGACTTCTTAGAAGAAGTCTTGGCCTTCTTTGGTTTGGGTGTATCAAACTCAACCTCTACCATTTGTTCCTCTTTATGGACCAGGTCCATCTCCTCAACATCAACAGCCTCTGCGAGCTCAAACACTTTTGCCTTCCCCTTTTCAGCTTTCTTTCTCCTACTCTCCCTCAAAGCTTTCTGCAACTCCTCTTCACTCTGCCTAATTGCACTCCTTGTGGTGTGACCTCTGGGAATGGAAGCATCAGCAGAGGGAGTGGCTTTTCTCTTCTTGCTTTCCACTGGAGGAGCAACTTTCTTGGTCTTGGGTGTCTTCTTCTTTTTGGGTTTATAGCTCTCCCCTAACTTTCTCATAAGATCAGCTAAATTTTCTTCAATGGATGAACCAGGTTCATCGGTTGCATGTTGAAAATTTTCTAGCCCCTCTGCAGTCTCTCTAGAATTACTTCCCCCTAAATATTTGGCACCTTCTTCAACAACCACTGGGACAGTCCCACAAATTTCCAATGGAGTACCTCCTTCCCCTGTTCCCCTCACAGTACTTCTTTCTCCCTCCATCTCAAAGTTATTTTTACCGCCTCTTCTTATCCTATCAGGAATCTCCACATCCACTACAGACCCAATTAAAACAAACCTATTTTCTTAAGTGATGGGCTCAGACCCAATTTTAGATGTTACATGTTCAGAATCAGACGGACCAGTTTCTTCCCCCTCATTGGCGGACTTGAAAGAGTCATTGGAATTCTCAAATTCTTGGGCCTGGCTAGCTTGAAGCTTTACGTTCAATTTCCTATCTAGAGAGCTAGAGGCCACAGTCTTTCTGGCGAGCATTTTCACACGCTTTCTCCTGGGTTATGAATTTGGGCTTGGTGGTATGACGGGAGTGGTTGGAGGAGACGGAACAGTGTTGTTTTGAGGGGTGGTGGGATGTGATTGAGATGGGGTGGAACCAGTATCTTCAAGAGTGATACTGTAGTCACGTGTGGTTGAGGAGGATGGAGTAGGAGGTGGAGTGTTAGCCATGGTGATGATTTTTGTTAAAGAAAATCAGGATCAAGGTGTAGTAGAAGGTTGAAAGGGTTTCGACGGATGTAATTTTGGTCAAGTGGGAGTCTAATCGGTTCAGGAGTGTCAAGTGATAAGAGACAGTTATGACTCCCCTATAATCTAGGATATTTTAATTTGATTTGACTCTTTGGAACTGGTTCAAATTTGGGATAGGTACTATATTTTGTAAAGGCTTATTATAGATAGAGTCCTGCTCATGAGTAACTATTGATATTTCAATATGTGTATAGTGATGAGCACATACCTTGTCTGCCAGATGAACCATCAGCGATGAACCAAGTTCATCTTGTTAGTATCTCTTGATTAAGCCTCAATTTACAAAAATAGAAAAATATCATTAGTAACTAAGGAGTCATATTAACATATGGCAAGAGAGTATGCCTTTTAAGGCATGAGACTGAGCAACGATTATTATGATTATTTACACCTTTCAGAATTCCTAGCCAATTTTTTTTTTCAATTTGTTTTGAATTGGTTCCATTAGGTGATCTTAATCATCCCTAATTCTAACTTGTTTATCTCAAAATGCTCTCTACTTAGTGCCTTAGTAAAGATGTCAGCAATTTGTTTGTCAGTAGCACAAAATTCAATAGAGATAATTCCCTTCTCATAGTTGTCTCTTAGGAAATGGTGTCTAACATCTATGTGCTTTGTTCTTTTATGATGGACGGGGTTCTTTATCATACTAATAGCACTAGTATTATCACAGAAGATAGGAATGCATCCAACCTCTATGTCAAAATTCATTNTTCTATCTACCAAAAATCCTGCATAGTCAGCATCAACATATCCCACAAGATCAAAATTACTACCTTTAGGATACCAAAGACAGAGGTATGTGGTGCCTTTAAGGTATCTCAAGATTCTCTTCACTACAGTTAACTGTGATTCCTTTGGATTAGCCTGAAATCTGGCATAAAGCCCTACGTTGAAGACAATGTCAGGTCTACTAGTAGTAAGATACAATAATGAACCAATCATTCCTCTATACAACTTTTGATCGACAGATGAACCAGGTTCATCTACATCTAGTTTTGTGGCTGTTGCAATAGGAGTGTCAGTTTCCTTTGAGTCTTCCATTTTAAATCTTTTAAGCAATTCTTTCATATATTTTTGATGATGGATCATAGTTCCATTTAAAATTTTGTTTAATTTGTAAGCCTAAAAGAAGTTAAGCTCACCCATCATGCTCATTTCAAATTCACTCCCCATTAGTTTAGAAAATTCTTTACTTAGCTTTTCAGAAGTTGCCCTAAAGATTATGTCATCTACATATATCTGTACTACCAGGAGATCTTTACCTTTTTCCTTAAAGAATAAGGTGCTATCAATTTTACCTCTCTTGTAGTCATGTTCCATCAGGAATTTTGAAAGTCTTTCATACCATGCCCTTGGAGCTTGCTTGAGTCCATACAGTGCTTTATCAAGCTTGTACGCATGGTCAGGATTCTCCTTGTTTTCAAACCCCAGAGGCTGCTTTACAAACACTTCTTCCTTGAGATAGCCATTCAGGAAGGCACTCTTGACATTTATCTGGTGAAAGGTAAATTCCATGTAAGCAGCACAGGCTTTGAGGAGCCTGATTGCTTCCAACCTTGCCACAGGAGCAAAGGTTTCATCATAGTCTATTCCTTCCTCCTGACTATATCCTTGAACCACCAATCTTGCCTTGTTTCTTGTAAATGTTCCATCTTCATCAAGTCTATTTCTGAATACCCACTTTGATTCAATCACTGATCTATCAAAGGGTCTGGGTACCATATGCCAAACTTGACTCCTTTCAAATTGGTTGAGTTCTTCTTGCATTACATTTGCCCAATCTGCATCTTGCAAGGCTTCAGCAATATTTTTAGGTTCAATCAAGGATAGAAAAGCACCAAATGCACACAGATTTTTCAAAAAGGATCTANTCCTCCAGTGTCGCTCCAGTTTGGTCTGAGTTTCTGACCAGCCCAATTTCTTCATCTACTTGTTCCTGTCTCTCAGAGAGAATGTTAGTTTCATCAAAAAAACATGCACACTCCCTTCAACACACATAGTTCTTTTGTTATACACTTTATAAGCCTTACTGTGTGAAGAATATCCCAAGAATACTCCCTCATCACTTTTGGGATCAAACTTACCTAGGGAGTCTTTGCCATTGTTGTGCACAAAGCACTTACAGCCAAAAGCCCTAAGATGGGATATATTGGGCTTTCTCCCTTTAAGTAACTCATAGGGAGTCTTCTCTACAAGTGATCTAGTCATGCACCTATTTATGATGTAGCATGCATTGTTTATTGCTTCTGCCTAGAAGCTATGAGGTAGTTTATTAGAAAGACGCATGGTTCTACCCATATCTTCAAGGGTTTTGTTCTTTCTTTCAACAGCTCCATTTTGTTGTGGAGTTCTAGGGGCAGAGAAGTTACGATCTATGCCATGTTCATCACAAAATTCAGCAAACTTTGCTTTTTCAAATTCG
>ML412799.1:41479-101776 GCA_005239525.1 Nicotiana knightiana | reverse complement strand
CCTAGTGTACATCTCTTGGATGGTCTCTCCTTCCTTCATAGAGAAATTCTCATATTGAGAATATAGTAATGTACCTCTGGATCTTTTCACTTGTGCAGTTCCTTCATGAGCCACTTGCAAGGTGTCCCAAATTTCCTTGGCAGTGGTGCAACTTTGACTTCTACTGTACTCATCTGGACCAAGTCCACACACAAGCCACTTCTTGGCCTTGGCATTCTTTTCCCATTTTCTTAAGTCTTCAGCAGTGCAGTCAGCTCTTGTCTTTGGCACATCTACTCCTTCTACAGTCTTCTTTATGGTGGCCAAAGGACCGTCAGTGACTATGTCCCATAGTTCATAGTCTTCTCAAATTAAGTGATCTTTCATCCTGTTCTTCCACCATGAGTAGTACTGGCCATTGAAAAGTGGTGGCCTAGCAGTTGATTGTCCTTCCTAGTTCCCAGGTGGTGCCCTCATCTTGATCTTTTCCTAAGGTGTTAGCCTCTTCAAGTATAACCCGCTCTGATACCAATTGTTATTTATCTATGTCAATACCACACAAGAGGGGGATGATTTGTGTGGTGACCAATTTTCGTGTGCAGTAGTTATAGAAGGACCAGGTTCTTCTATGTGTTCCAACTCCTATAGTTTGCGGAATAATAATTGCAGAAAATAAAGAACACAACAATTTTACGTGGAAAACACCTGGCTCAAAAGGTGAAAAAACCACGACCTACTTCCCAGTAGGATTTTCCCAAACTCTTCACTTAATCAATGAGCCAAACAACATTTACAAAATAAACTCTTTTGTAAACCTAAGGATTAACTCTAACCCTTTGTGGCAAACTAGCCTCTAGATATTTGCGACAACCTTCAAGTTAACTCTAACCTGAATACTCAGTACCTATTACAAATTCTTCTAGATAAAGCTGAAAGATACACTTTTTAATCACCTACTACAAATAAACTAGACTAAAAGACGACAGATGGATTTGGTTCTTCTAGCTGGTTCAAGTAGCTTTAGAATAGCACAGGAAATTCTCACACGAACTGCTTACAAAATTGCTTTGGTAATTTTGCTCTCAATTCTTGTTTTGCTTCTATGTTTATGCACACTTGTTCAATAACAACACTTGACAATATATAGGATCAGTAGAAAAAGAGATATACTAGAATTCAGATGCATCTCTTCCAAATCGGATGCAACTCTTCCTTGGTGGAAGAGTTTTAGTTGATCTCAACTCGCTAGATCCTCTTCTATCTTGATTCTGTCCTTACTGAATAAGGAGTCCATCTCCCTATCAATTTGCAACCTTTTCGACCAGGAGATATATCTTCATATCATTGATTGTGTTTATCTCCTGTTTGCGATCACCTCACATGCCATTTACTCTGCATCTCTATGTCTCCAGTGATGCACCTGGTTCAACTTTGAGTTCATTTGTCAATCTTCAAAATCATTCAGCTTCTTGATCCAACACACTCCATTTGGACTTTAGCTTGCCCGAAAATAGATGCAACCGGGAGTTGAAGAGGAGGACCAAATCACCCTCTTTGAATTCCTTATTTCGGGCATATTTATCATGCAAATATTTCATCTTCTCCTTGTAAAATGATGAGCTTGAATAGGCATGAAATCGGAATTCATCTAGCTCATTGAGTTGTTCCACCCGTAGATTTGCTGCAACATCCCACTCAAGATTTAACCTCTTCAAGGCCCACAGTGCTTTATGTTCCAGCTCAACCGGCAAATGACACGCTTTACCAAACACCAACCGGTACGGAGACATACCGATTGGAGTCTTAAATGCAGTCCTATAAGCCCACAACACATCATCTAGCTTCCTTGACCAATCTGTTCTGTTGGCATTCACAGTTTTGGACAAGATGCTTTTGATTTCCCTATTTGAAACCTCCACTTGTCCACTAACTTAGGGATGATAAGGAGTAGAGACCTTGTGATTGACACCGTACTTAGCAAGAAAAGTGTCAAATTCCCTATTACAGCAAGAGGAGTATCATACCGTGCGAAAATGTTCTTCTTGAGGAATTCCACTACACTCCTGGCTTCGTTGTTGGGTAAAGCCACGGCTTCGACCCACTCGGAAACATAATCAACCACCACAATAATGTAAGTATTGCCACACGAACTCACAAAAATGCCCATGAAGTCTATGCCCCACACGTCAAAAATGTCAACTTCAAGAATAGTTGTGAGGAGCATTTCATCCTTCTTTGATATTCCCCCAGCTCTCTGACATTCATCACATCTTTTGACAAGCTCACTGGCATCTCTATACAAGGTTCGTCAATAAAAACCACGGCTAAGAACCTTGGAAGCAGCCCTCGCCCCATCGTGATGACCACCGTAGGGAGATGAATGACAAGCATCAAGTATGCTTATTTCCTCCTTCTCTGGGACACACCTACAAATCACTCCATCATTGCAAATCTTGAACAAGTACGGCTCATCCCAATAGTAGTACAAACTGTCCCGTTTGAGTTTCTTCCTTTGGTTAGAAGAGAGCTCACACGGGACAATGTCGGTAACAAGGAAATTGGTAACATCCGCAAACAAGGCATATCATTCAAAGAATCTGAGAGGAGTTTCTCATCCGGGAAAGCATCTTTAATTTCAATACCATCTTTTGGCTTCCCTTGCTCTTCTAGACGGGACAAATGATCCGCAACCTGATTTTTACTTACTTTCCTATCAATGATCTTGAGGTCAAATTCTTGAAGCAACAAAACCCATCTCATCAGTCTAGCTTTGGAGTCCTTCTTTGTCATCAAATACCATAGCGCCGGGTGATCAGTATGAACAATCACTTTGACGCCCATGAGATAAGGCCTAAACTTCTCCATGGCGAACACAATTTCCAACTATTCCTTCTCCGTCATTGTATAATTAACCTGGGCATCGTTCATAGTTTTGCTTGCATAGTACACCGGATGAAATATTTTGTTCACCCGTTGCCCCAAGACCGCTCCTACCGCAACATCACTTGCTCGCACATAAGGTCAAAGGGTGAGCTCCAATTTGGTGAAATAATGATTGGAGTGGTTGTTAATTTATACTTCAAGATTTCAAAGGACTTCATGCACTCTTCATTGAAATAAAATCTTGCATCCTTCTCTAATAGCTTGCATAGGGGATTCACCACTTTGAAAAAGTCTTGGATGAACCTACGGTAGAGCCCCGCATGCCCAAGGAAACTTCTAACTCCCTTGATGGAAGTTGGAGGAGGTAACTTTGAAATCACTTCTATTTTAGCCTTGTCCACTTCGATTTTATATTTTGAGATCTTATGGCTGAGGAAAATGCCCTCCTCGACCATAAAGTGGCATTTTTACTAGTTAAGCACAAGATTTGTCTCTTCACATCGGGCTAGAACCTTGTCAAGATTTTGCAAACATTATTCAAATGAGTATCCAACCACACTAAAGTCATCCATAAAGACTTTGAGGAAGTCCTCCACTATGTCTGTAAATATAGCCATCATGCATCGCTGAAATATAGCGGGTGCATTACACAATCCAAACGGCATCCGAGATAATGAAAAGGTCCCATACGGGTAGGTGAATGTAGTTTTCTCTTGATCTTTTGGGGTTATAAGAATCTGATTGTAACCTGAGTACCCATCCAAGAAACAATAGTAGGCCTGCCCGACAAGTCTGTCTAGCATCTGATCAAGAAAAGGGAATGGCAAATGAACTTTTCTGGTCACCTTATTCAACTTCCTGTAGTCCATACATACCCTCCATCCAGTCATAGTCCGAGTAGGGATCAACTCATTTTTTTCATTTTTCACCATAGTCATACCCCCCCTTTTTCGTCACACATTGCACTGGTGAAGTCCATGCACTGTCTGATATTTGATAGATAACCCCTGCATCAAGCCATTTGATAATCTCCTTGTTGACCACCTATTGCATAGCCTCGTTCAACCTCCATTGATGTTCTACGGATGGTTTTGCATCATCCTCAAGTATAATTTTATGCATGCAAAAGGCGGGGCTTATACCCCGAATATCAGCTAAGGTTCATCCAACTGCCTTTTTTCTTCTTTGAATCACTTCAAGAGTGGAGTTTACCTGCACTTTGGTTAAGCCAGCAGAAAGGATAACAGGTAATGTAGAAGAAGGGACCAAAAATTAATACCTGAGATATGATGGGAGAGGCTTTAACTCCAAAGTTGGTGGCTCCTCAATCGAGGGCTTTGTCGGTAGAGTTTCTAATTTTCCAAGTCCAAGGAGAGCTTACGGGGTCCATAAGAGTAGGATCCCATTCCTTGCAATGTGTTAGCACATTCAACCAAGCCATCCCTTACATCATCCTCGTGGTTCAACAAAAAATATTCCATGGGTTCTTCCACGTTGATCATTGCACTTGTATCATCAATTATCACTTTTGTCACAAGATCCACAAAAGATCAAACCTCAGTACTATTCGCACACGTGGAAGACAACCTTTTCATCGCGCACTCTGAAGGTGAGCTCACCGGCTTCCACATCCACCAATGCCTTCCCTGTTGATAGGAAAGGCCTTCCCAAGATTATAGGCACCTCATAGTCAACTTCACAGTCGAGGATCACAAAATCAGTAGGCAAGATAAACTTGTCGACCCGTACAAGAACATCATCAATAATACCAAGGGGTCTCCTCATTGTTCTATCCGCCATTTGTAGTCTCATTGAAGTTTCTCTTGATTGACCACTACCCAAATTTTTGAATACGGAGTAAGGCATCAAATTTACACTTGCACCCAAATCACACAATGCCTTTGCAAAATCCGCACTCCCAATGGTACATGGAATTGTAAATCCGCCGGGATCTTCAAGCTTGGGAGCCATCGAGTGCACAATGGCAATAACTTGATGAGTCATTTTGATGGTCTCACATTCCATAGATCTCATTTTAGTTACCAAGTCTTTCATGAACTTGGCATATCCCGACATTTTCTCAAGAGCTTCCACCAAGGGCACATTGATAGACAAGCTTTTCATCATCTCAATAAACTTCTTGAACTGATTTTCACTCTTTCAGTTTCCAAATCTTTGAGGATAAGGTGGAGTAGGCCTTGGCAAAGGAGCCTTGGCTTTTGGCACTACCGGCTCTGGTATGTCTATTACGTGTTCCCTAGACGGGTTCACGTCATTTTGAGTTTCTTCTTCGTTGTCATGAATATCGATCCTCACTTTCTCTTCACTCACTTGCTCATCTACTATAGGAACATCATCATTTTGCATTGCATCATCACCACACACAACTCTCTTTTGCTTGGAGGTACTTGCTTCACCACCTCTTCCGCTGCTTGTGGTTACCGCCATTACATGACCGGTATTGTTATTGTTCCCACCCTTCGGGTTTACTACCGTGTCACTAGGTAGTGCCTGTTGATACCCAATTTTTCATCAAAATTTTAAATTTGCATATATAGCTTGAAAATAATGTATCAATAGTAATTGATATTTTTTCACAATTTCCCTATATTTGTATTAATCTATCCAGCATTTTATTTCCAATAAATAATTATGAAATTGAATTACAAAATAATTTCAAAAGCATTTCTGGGTTTCATTAATTATTTTGGTCCTATTAAGACCAAATTATTTCATAATTAGCCAGATTGGCACCTTTTGGCTATAATTGCAAGAACTTTGCAATTATAGCCCAATCATACGATTTTATACTATCTTTTATCCAGAAATTAATCATTTGTATTTTAAATACTAAGTAATCATTCTTAATTATTTCTACGCATGAAATTCATTTTTTATAATTAACAGTTATTTTATAAATTGTTTTAATTAATTGGGTATTTAATAACTAACCACTTTTATTTTCAATTATAGCCTAAATCAATCTGATCCCAACCCAATTAATTGGCCCAAATATCCCAGGCCCAAAACCTAAGTCCACCCAACCCAATACCCCACTTCAATCCTGATCGCTGATCACTCAGATTAACGGTCTGGATTTACCTTTTTCATAATTAATCCAAACGACCCCCCTCCCAAACCCTCACTTCTATCATTTCCCTCACCTGCTATCCGCCGTCACCCCCTTCCCCTCTCTCTCAAATCCTCTCTGCATCAAACCCTAAATCCCTCGCCACTCTCTGGTTCGCCAGTAACAATGACGGTTCCCTACCCCTAGCCTCTATGGCTCCTCTCTATGGCTCGATTCTTGCATCCCTGAGGTCCTCAAGGGACTGGTTGGTTATTCATCCACCCCCAGGGGTCCGTGCTCACCTCCCATGGCTTTCATGCCATTTTCAGGCCGTCCATGGCCATCTGAGTAAGATCCTCCCATCTCCGGCTAGAACCTGTGGTTTCTAAGCCGATTCTCTCTCTCTCTTTGGGTTCTCTCTCTGAAACCCTAATTTTAACACAGGATTTCTTAGATCTGCAATAGATCTAGGTATATTCCAAGTTATTTTTCTATTTTCTTAAAGAATCTCCGATTTTCTATAGCTTCTCTCCATCTTCAAACTAGGGTTCTTAACCCCTTTTTAAAAAAATGCTTTCCATTCTGATTTTAGTATTAATCTATGATTTTCACTATGTTTAAGCGGTTATTTGAGTTATTATGTTAAAAACCCCAAGTTTCTTGGTTTTAATCTGTGATTCTGAGTCTGTTTTCGATAATATGTTCACCTAATCTGTATGTGTACTGGTTTCTCATGAACACTCTGTGATTTTGTGATTTTTACCCTATGTTTTCTTGTTAGGGTTTTTGACTTCGACTATTCCTGCCTATTATGTGTTTATTCCCAGAAATTTGTGCTAGTTCTGATTTTCTTCGACTTTATCCTACTTTGTCCATCAATGTTTCTGATTCTTCACTTATTCTGCCTACATCATGTTCAGTCTGTTAATTTGGACTATGCTCTATATGAATCCCTAATTTTTATATGATTTCTACCCTACTCGTCTTCTTAGGGTTCTGATTTTATCTATTATATGTTTTTTACGCTTTGTGATTGATCCTTCACTGATTTTTGGTAATATTCTATATTGATTTTAACTTGTGAAATATTTTCTGACCTTATTCTATGGTCAATTATGTTGTTAGCTGATTTTAAGCATTTTCCTTAATTAAAGCACGATGAATCAAGTCTCATTTATGTGATATACTTGTATTATACCTATGTTGTTTCCTTAATTGACTATACTCAGCCTCATATGATTCTCTTTCCTTATTTTATCACCTATCTATTACCGTTTGAGTATGATTCCATAATTAAGGAAAATATTTATACTAATTTGATTCTAATTAGTATATACTTCTATATTACTGCTGAACTATTATTTTTACCTTATTCTTCTGCCAGTTTTAAAACTATAAGTACCTTAGTCTTCATTATCAAACACACGAACACATTGCTCAAATCTCTCTCGTATACAAAAATACTCTCTTCTGCTCTCCTTCTGGTTACTTACTATTATCAGCCGGCTGCAAGCCAAGGCTGATTATTCTACCCCCTTACTCTTCATTCTGTGTTTGTTATCTCTTATACTGGTGTGTCCTAATTTTAGTTTATGTTTCAAAAATAATATGTTTCTTTTAGTACTCCAATTCATCATGTTTTAATATGTTTTTACCTATGGTTTTGCTGTGATGTCTGCACTTGACTTGCTTGCATTGTTGTTCACTTAGCATGTTATGTACTCAGCATGCTTATGAAATGCTATCCCCCTTTTAGTATACCTCAATATGATTCTACCTTACTTATGCTTCTCTGATTATTGGCATGAACTTTTCTGTGGCAAAACAATTTATACCTTATGTTATTCGGTTCTGAGTGATCCTAAAGTTTATGCTATATCCTTGATCCCTGGATGCCCCCTAGCATATTGTTGATTTTGTACTTGAGTGTTCCTGAAACTATGTTCTTACCTATGTGCCTTATGTGTCCCCAATCCCTCATTACCCATGTTTGGTGTTGCTGAACCTGCCTTGGTTCTGTGTTCTTTGGCTTTGTATGAACCTGTTTTGGGTGCTATGTCTGGACTGTTGCTTGCTGCTCTACTCTCTTTTCAAAAACTATTTTACTACATAACTCTGTAGTTCTTTACAAAATCTTTCAAACAAGTCTCTTTTCGAATTGTTTTCCTACTCAATCTTTTCAAAGCTATGTCAAGCACTCTCACTCTACTCTTAGATATTTATGTTTAGCCCCTCTAATGTGTGACTGCCTAGGGATCCCTATGAGATCCCTCTGAACTCTGATGCATTAGAGTTGGCCCTTCCACACTGCACTTACTCAATTATGGTTATGAAATCTGGGTGTGAGCACTGCTTGGGATCCCTTGATGTCCTTAGGGAACTCTGACACACCCGGATATGAGAAAGGCTATGAAACATTTGGGCACTTCAGGTTCTGGAAGTCTGGGCCAGTTTTCAGTCTCTCTATAGTTTAACTTCTTCTTTTCCTTTATCTATTTACGTAATTTATTCAGCTGGTCCGTCATATTTATTTGTAAATGAATATTTGGGATGGCTAGTGAAATGGGAGGGGATAGCTATATAATTTTATCAACGCCACTGGGTAGAAATCATGCCTTAAGCTTTATATTTCCTATATCTGCATCAGAATCCATGCTTAGGATCAACATGCCAAACATGCATTAGATATCATGTCTTTAAGTTTTTTTCATGTTTACTGCTTTAACATACAACATACCTCAATTATGCTTGTGCCTACCACTTAGAAATCCTACTCCTTAGGAAATAAAATTAATACTCATGTGCATTCATGAATCATGCTTAACAACTCTATAATTCTCTGTGCATTTTAGAAATCATGCTTTAGGAATCCTGTGCATCCTAAAATTATATCCGAGCCACCCTCCATTCACATGTGCATACTAGATACCATGCTCTAGGATTTCGTTTATATTACTTAACTACACCTGGTTTAAACTGCTGATTCCTGAAAAGGTATAAAATAACCTCGCATATGATTATCATGTCTATTCTTAATAGAAATTGGTAACTATCTCTGCATTCTCAGATTTACATCACTTAGAACAGCATGTTTTAGGTAAACAACCTCTGAACTGTTTAATAATTCTGGTAGTCGCTATGCACAACTCCACGCCTAAGCAAGCCTTAGGTAATCAATCTCTTAAAATGAATATTGTTTTGATTGTGTTTGCTGCCTAAGGGCTAATAGGTATTTTTATGANTTGGGATGTGCTGCTTATGTGCATTATCTGTGGAGGTAAATCTGAGCCTCTTAACTTCTTTTTCCTGCATTTATATGTAAAGTCCTATTTGTTCTTTCCTGTCGCTTAGAATTTTATCCTTTTAACCTTAGGGAGTTTTGTCTAGAACTTCCTTTATTTAGAGGTCCTAAATTCCTCCAGGGCCATTAAGAAGGGACGGGTAACAACACGCATAGAGGTCGTTAAATAAACTCGCTTAATAACCGCTAAGGGGTGGGAAAGGGTAGACATGGATATGATATCCGGTGCGCTAATTCCACGAGTAGCCCCTCTTCTGTGGAGTGATTACCAGGCATTGTACTAATGTGATCTTATAGGATAAACAACCTAGGATCCCCCTATCCCTTACACATGTGTGCTTAGATTGTAAAACCTTCAGAATTTTGTATATGTGCTTAGACTTTAAATCTTTTAAACTTAAGCACATATGTGTGGTTGGACTGCAATCTTCTCAAAACCTTCATCTATTTACCTATGTGCTTAGATGATATCTGTTCACAAAGTATGTTTGGGCCGGGAACCACAGTTATGGACTTCGAGGGGTGCCTAACACCTTCCCCTTGAAGTAATTTCAATCCCTTACCCTATCTCTGGTTATCTAATATGTGTTTGTAAATACCTTTAGTAGGTGCCCTAACGCACCTTAACTCGTTAGGTGGAGACTCTTCAATTCCTTAGCCCTTTCCCAAAAGGAAACGAGTTATCCCAATAATGTTGAATACCCTGACCAATCCGAAAGGGGAGTAAAGAGGGGGGCGCGACAACATGGTGACTCTGCTGGGGATTATCCTAGGCTTTTACCATTCTCCAGACTGCTTTGTGAACTTGTGTTTACTTTGTTAATACTTGCGACCTTTCCCTCCCCCCCCCCCTTTATGTGCCATTAATTGTTTATCTCTTTCAAGTATTTATTCCTTTCAGAATCAAAACTGACATGTTTCTTTTTGTTTTCCTTGGTAACTGCTTTTTCAATTATAACTATTGTATTTATCGCTTTCATAACGTGCAAATACATGACAACATGATTTTATTGCTCATTTATTGTTGCATAAATCATGCTCAACATCATATTTCACTTGTGCCTATACAAATCCTATAGAAACGCTTGATAAGTGTTTGTGCCCTTCCATTTTATATCACCCCCAAATTCGGAAAGGCTTATTTGCGGTAAAACTAGTCGATCAGCGGTGCAGTCGACAGTTATGTGCCTTTCCCCCTCAAGTTATCCGTTTGAGGGTACCAGTCTAAAACCCCATAGAAACCTTACTCTGTTATATTTTACATGCATCATGGTCAAACCTAGCCGGGTTAATGTGTTGTCCGTACAATAACCCTTTAAGACAGCCTTATCCAAAAGTCCACAGGTTTTTCATAATCCCAACGGACGCAATCACGTTTTGTGAATTTATTTGGAGAACTAAATGTTTGTATGCTAATCATAAGTGTATAAATAGTCGAGTATGGCGAGGGTAAGGGTCTAACCTTATCTATTTTGCAGAAAATGAGGCATGAAGTCCCCAGGTTCGGCAAGGTCCAAAGAATACCACCAATATCTGTTGTTGGGCATGCACGACCTGGGGAACCTGATTGACAGAACCAAGAAGACCAAGCCTGGGGAAGGTCCTCCGGGGACTAAGTAGTCTAGGTTTCCTTTTCATTGCTTTTACCAATGTAATAAGGCCAAGTGCCATTAGTGACTTTATTTTCTGCTTATTATTTTAGTGTCATTTTGGACTCGTCTATTTTACATTAATGAAATGAGGAATTTTTGCATCTAAGTTCTCCAAAATCAACTTGTCGCTAGGCCTACCTCTGGCACAACGAGGCTCCCAAATTAGGACACGCTTTTATTCCTGCACTATGTGTTTAAATACTGCAACATGTTCTCATGATCCTCACTGACTTGGCTACCTTTTGTTTTTTTTGTTTCTTTTGATTATTATCCTCTCCAAAGGTTGGTTCGTGCATTCTGGCATCATCGTCATACTACACAAGATCCAGGGGCCCTCCGCCTTCTCCTCCTCCTAGACCGCCTAAAGGAAAAAGCAAAGGCAAAGGCAAAATGGAAGATTCAAGCAACATCAGACAAGAAAACACAACCCAGTGGAACGAACAGAAACCACTGAAAATCCAGGTACTCGGGTTCAGAATGAGGCCAAAGGCTGTTGAAACTCCAAGGGGAGCTTGAGCATGTCCGGATCTTGGCAAATTTATCCTTCTCACTCGGTGTCCTAGATGTCACTCAAAATCCCATACCTACTGAGAACACCCCAAACAAACAAAACCCTCCCACAACTCATCATCATATAACTCCACCGAAAAATCAAATTATCTCACCACATCACTTGCACAACACTTTCCACGCTCCAAGAGATACCCCACTGACTATCCCTGAACCGCAAAACTCCGCAAGTGATCACCTCTATGGTCAAACACCAGGTCATCAGAACAACCCTATATATGTGGAGACTCAACCTTACTCCACCCAACACGTTGCTTACCTATCTGAATCTAGTGAGAAGGATATGCTCATTAAGAATTTGGCCGAGGAACTCAAGAAGCTGACTAGTCGAGTTCAGTGCGTTGAAGGGAGTAAGGGAGTAAGGGAGTCGAAGGTTTGAACTAAGAAGATCTNACTCCACAAGTGACCACCTCTATGCTCAAACACCAGGTCATCAGAACAACCCCATATACGTGGAGACTCTACCTCACTCCACCCAACACATTGCTTACACACCTGAATCTAGTGAGAAGGATATGCTCATTAAGAATTTGGCCGAGGAACTCAAGAAGCTGACTAGTCGAGTTCAGTGCGTTGAAGGGAGTAAGGGAGTAAGGGAGTCGAAGGTTTGAACTAAGAAGATCTCTGCATACAGCCCGATGTTGAGCTACCGGAGGGTTACAAACCTCCTAAGTTCGAAATATTCGATGGTACAGGTGATCCCTGGGTCCATCTGAGAACTTACTGTGTTAAATTGGTGGGAGTAGGAAAAGACGAAAAGTTCGCATGAAATTGTTCATGAGGGGCCTCACAGGAGATGCTTTGTCTTGGTACATCAGCCAAAACCCTAAGAAGTGGTCCGACTGGGTAAGTATGGCATCAGACTTCATGGACCGGTTCAGGTTCAATACGGAGAATGCACCAGACGTGTTCTACATCCAGAACCTTAAAAAGAAGCCCACTGAAACTTTTCGTGAATATGCCGCTCGCTGGAGATCTGAGGCAGCCAAGGTCAGGCCTACCCTAGAGGAAGAACAAATGAACAAATTCTTCGTCCGGGCACAAGACCTATAGTATTATGAGAGGTTAATGGTGATTGAAACCCACAAATTCTCTAACATCATCAAGCTGGGTGAGAGAATTGAAGAAGGTATCAAGAGTGGAATGGTCACTAACTTTGAGGCCCTACAGGCCACCAAAAAAGCCTTGCAGTCTGGTGGTATATCCAAGAAGAAAGATGCAGGAACGGTAATGGTTGCACAGGGACCCAAATCCCCGCTGGTATACAGAACTTCCCCACTCACCTATCAAGCACCCTTGCCCACCTATCAGTCAGCACCTCCACCAAAATATCAGCCATCTTCATATACATATCAGCCTACTTCCCTCAGATATTCCCAACCAGCTCTTGTTTATCATACCTACAACTCTCAGCCATCTCATTTCCAATCACCCCCTGCTCGCCAAAATTTCCCGATACCTCGACCCAACTTTGATCGCAGACCTCCTAAACAATACACTTCCATTGAACCTATCGACCAGATGTATGAAAGATTAAAAGACGCTGGTTATGTCACTCCCATCCCTACTATAACCTCTGAAAATCCATCCCAATGGGTTAACCCAAATAAGACCTGTGCATACCATTCCGGCATGAAGGGGTATACAATTGATGAATGTCGTTCATTAAAAGATAAGATCCAGTATATGATTGACAACAAGGTCATCCAAGCAAAGGAGGTTGCTCCCAATATTCACAACAATCCGCTTCCAAACCATAGGGGTGTCAATATGATAGAGATAGAAGAATATTGGGATCCAGAGGGGTCAATCGGGTTAATCATAGAAGGTGATGACCAAAAGAAGCCAGAAGTCACTCTTAATCCTATCATAGTCTAGATTCAGCCATCTGTAAACGTCAAGGTAACTGCATCAATCCCATTCAAGCTTGAAACGGCGCCCCTTGCAAACATGCATTTGTCGTTCGAGGTTGAAGTCATGCCGCCTGCTAAGGCACCCATTCCATTTGAAGTAAAAGTAGTTGCACCAATCACAGTGACGGTGTCAACCGCACCACATTTCAACAATAAGACTGTACCTTGGGATTACACGGCTGAAGCGAGAAGGAAGGGTAAAGTCAAGATAGAAGAAGTCGGTGCTGCACAGGGGATGACAAGGACCGGCAGGGTCTATACACCTGAACACTTGGTAGAGCCTAACAAGAATGCTTCCAACAGACCACCCATCATTGAGACAGGCCCAGATGATCTTTAGAGAAAAGTGGGCCAGGGAATACTCAGTCATCGATCAGATGAACAAAACTCCAGCCCAGATATCCATTCTGTCATTGCTGCAGAATTCAGAGACACACAGGAATGCTTTGATGAAAGTGCTGAACGAGGCATATGTGCCAAATAACATAACTAGTGGGGAAGTGGACAATATGGTAGGTAAAGTACTAGAAAGTTACAAGATTATCTTCCATGAGGACGAGCTGCCTCCTGAAGGGCTAAGTCATAACAAAGCGCTGCACATCACTGTGCAATGTGAGGACTACTTCATCACCAGGATTCTGATCAATGGGGGATCCAGCCTCCATTTGCCCATTGAAGACACTCAAGAAATTGGTCAAGGGACTGCACGAGATCAAAGAAGGATTTATGAATGTAAAGGATTTCGACGGTTCTCAGAGGTCTACCATCGGCGAAATCAGTCTTTGTCTGCAGATGGGACCTACATGGTTCGAAATTGAATTTCAGGTGATAGACATATCGGCATCCTATAATATGTTGTTGGGACGTCCGTGGATACATGCCGCTGGGGTTGTAGCATCAACATTTCATTAGGTGGTAAAATTTGAATGGAACCACCAGGAAGTGATCATCCATGGAGACGGAAGCAATCCTATCTATGGTCGCCACACCATCCCGGTGATTCAAGGTAGACGAAGGCTGGGTGGAGAAACTTATCACCACATTGAACGGGTCAATGCAGTAGATAAAGACAAATGGTGGGACAGTAAGATCGAAAGCATACTGAACTAGAGTAGATACGAGCCTGGCAGTGGACTCGGGAAAAATCTTTAGGGGATTTCTAAACCGCTACAGTTGAAGCACCATGGCACCACTTTTGGGCTGGGCTACAAATACACATGGAAAGAGTACGAGAATTGGTCGCCACCATGGCGCGTTCCTTACTATCCATTGGAAAAGCCGATACCGCATTTAGAGCAAACCTTCCATCAAGCTGACATAATATGGGGGTCAGAGGAGGAAGAAGCATTGGCAGCTTTGAAAGATCTATTCCCGGAAGATGATGATATGGACTGATGTGTTATTGTTGAAGAGGAGGAGGAGGAAGCCCTACCATCCAAGTTGTGAGCAAGGGATCATTTCTCAAGAATTGGACTATTAGACCATCCAAGGCCCGACGAGTCCCGGGGTAGCAAGGCTGAACAAGCATTGTTTATTTCATTTTGCTAATGATTTCCTTTTCCGCATTTCCATTTTTTGCATTTTCCAATAAAATCTCCAATATTCCAAAACATTCGAAAATCACTTTTATGTTCAACGAATCTGTACTTATTTATTATCATTTTCTCTCATTATTTTATCTTACAACATTACTATTTCCTGTCTTGATGACAATGACTGTGACATGCAATGAGACAACGCAACAAAAGGACAGTGATTCAGAAGAAGAAGATACCATACCCGATGAAATTATTAGAGAAGTTGAGGATTTTGAAAATAGACCTAAGTCCAATCTGGAAGAATCGAGATAGTCAACCTGGGAGATTCAGAAACTGTCAAAGAAACTCGCATCAGCATTCATCTATCGCCATCAGCGAAAGTGGAATACACACAATTCTTGAAAGAGTATGAAGACATATTTGCATGGTCGTACGATGACATGACTGGTCTAAGTACATCCATTGTGGCTCACAAGTTACCAACCAATCCAATGTGCCCGCCGGTAAAGCAGAAGCTCAGAAAATTCAAGCCCGATATGAGTCTGAAAATCAAAGAGGAAGTTACCAAGAAAATCAACGCTAAGGTTCTCCGACATGGTTAGCCAACATCGTGCCAGTACCCAAGAAAGATGGAAAGGTCATAGTTTGTGTAGACTATCGGGATCTCAACTGGGCCAGTCCGAAGGATGATTTTCCACTCCCGAACATACACATCTTGATTGACAATTGTGCAAAGCATGAACTTCAATCATTTGTGGATTGTTTTGCTGGTTACCACCAGATTTGGATGGACGAGGAAAACGCTGAGAAAACGGCTTTCATTACGCCGTGGGGAGTTTACTGTTATAAGATGATGTCGTTCGGCCTAAAGAATGCTGGGTCCATCTATATGAGAGCTATGACCACTATCATCCATGATATGATACATAAAGAAATTGAGGGGTATGTGGATGACGTCATCATCAAGTCCAAGAGATCCACCGACCATACAGCATATTTGAGAAAAAATTTCGACAGGCGGCGAAAGTACAACTTGAAATTAAACCCTGCAAAGTGTGCATTCGGAGTTCCTGCTGGGAAATTGCTTGGGTTCATCGTCAGCCACCGAGGAATAGAACTGGATCCATCAAAGGTCATAGCCATCCAAGAATTGCCACCGCTAAAGAACAAGAAAGATGTGATGAGTTTCCTGGGACGCCTTAACTACATCAGCCGATTCATAGCCCAGTCCATGGTTATATATGAACAAATCTTCAAGATGCTGAACAAAGATGTTGCGACCGAATGGACCGAGGATTGTCAAAAGGATTTTGACAGAATCAAGGAATACTTGTCAACATCACCAGTCTTGGTCCCGCCAGAGCCAGGTAGACCCTTGCTACTCTACCTTGCGGTATTAGATGGAGTTTTTGGCTGCGTTCTGGGGCAGCATGACAAGACAGGAAGAAAGGAATAGGCTATTTATTATCTGAGTAAGAAGTTCACTCCACATGAGGCACGGTATTCGCTATTGGAACGTACCTGTTGTGCTCTAACCTGGGTAGCCCAAAAGCTGAGGCATTACTTCTGTGCCTACACAACGTATCTCATATCAAGGATGGATTCCTTGAAATATATCTTTCAGAAGCCCATTCCCACTGGCCAAATGGAAAATACTGCTAAGTGAGTTCGACATTGTCTATGTGACTCAGAAAGCGTTCAAGGGGCAAGCACTGGCAGATCATCTTGCCGATAATCCCGTGGGAGGAGAATACGAACCCCAGAAAACGTATTTACCCGATGAAGAAGTGTCATTCATAGGGGAAGACATTGCAGAATCCTATGACGGGTGGAGAATGTTCTTTGGTGGAGCAGCCAATTTCAAAGGAGTCGGCATTGGAGCTGTCCTGATATCGGAAACAGGTCAACACTACCCGGTATCTGCCAAACTCAGATTCCCCTGTACCAAAAATATGGCAGAATACGAGGCCTGCATCTTATTGCTCAATATGGCCATTGACATGAATATCCAGGAGTTGCTAGTAATTGGTGACTCAGATCTACAAAACACCAAGTACAAGGAGAATGGGCTACCAAGAATTCCAAGATATTGCCATATTTGCACCATGTGCAGGAATTGAGGAAAAGGTTCACAAAGACAGAATTTCGGCACGTCCCCAAAATTCAGAATGAGTTTGTCGATGCATTGGCCACTCTATCATCCATGATACAACACCCAGATACGAACTTCATTGATCCTATTCGAACAAAGATCCATAGCCAACCAGCATATTGTGCCCACATTGAAGAAGAAGCAGACGGGAGACCATGGTTCCACGACATCAGGGAATATTTGTCAAAGGGAGAGTACACAGAGCTTGCAAATCACACTCAGAAACACACATTCTGGAGATTGTCCCATAATTTCTTTCTCAGCGGAGGAAACTTGTATAGGAGGACTCCTGACTTGGGATTATTAAGATGTGTCGATGCAAAGGAAGCCTCCAGACTACTTGAAGAGATACATGCTGGGACCTGCGGCCCACACATGAGTGGTTTTGTCTTAGCAAGGAAAATACTTAGAGCCGGTTACTTCTGGATGACCATGGAAACGGATTGCATCTAATATGTCCGGAAATGCTATCGATTTCAGGTACATGCAGATATGATAAAGGTACCCCCAAATGAGCTCAATGCAACAAGCTCACCTTGTTCGTTTGTCGCCTGGGGAATGGACGTTATTGGACCAATCGAGCCCATAGCCTCAAATGGACACAGGTTCATCCTAGTAGCTATTGATTACTTAACCAAATGGGTCGAAGCGGCATCATACAAAGCAATGACTAAGAAAGTCGTGGTAGACTTTGTCCGTGACCGTATCATTTTTCGGTTCGGGGTTCCGGAGTCAATCATCACCAATAACGGCTCCAATCTCAACAGTGATCTGACGAAAGCCATGTGCGAGACTTTCAAAATCAAGCACAAGAATTCCATAGCCTATAGACCACAGATGAATTGAGCTGTGGAAGCCGCCAACAAGAACATCAAAAAGATATTGAGAAATATGATAGAAAAGCACAAAAAGTGGCATGAAAAGTTATCATTCGCCTTACTGGGATACTGCACCATAGTCCGCACATCAACCGAGGCAACTCCTTATTTACTGGTTTATGGTACGGAAGTTGTTATCCCTGCCGAAGTGGAGATCCCCTCCTTAAGAATCATACAAGAAGCTGAGCTCAGCGACGCGGAATGGATAAAAGGCCGCTACGAGCAGTTGTCCCTCATAGATGGGAAAAGGATGAATGCAATATGTCATGGTCAACTTTATCAGAATAGAATGTCCAGAGCCTTCAACAAGAGAGTCAAGTCAAGAAAGTTCACACCGGGGTAGATGGTGTTAAAGAAGATCTTTCCACATCAAGACAAAGCCAAAGGGAAATTTTCTCCGAACTGGCAAGGTCCGTATATGGTTCACCGAGTATTGACAGGAGGAGCTCTCATACTTGCAGAAATGGACGGAGAAGTTTGGCCGAAGCCAATCAATTCAGATGCAGTCAAGCGATACTATGTGTAAGTCTATGCTTTACTTCAAGGATGTAAATTGAACTACGCCTGACCTGATTCCCGTTTAAGAGGGGATATGTAGGCAGCCAGCCCTATGGGTTCGGTCATAATTCAATAAACTCATTTCCCCCACAATTGGAAATTGGGGCAGAATTTTGAGAAGGACCCTCAATATTTCGAAGCAAGTTCAGCCGATCGCAGCATGTACAACGGTCAGAATCGTCAACCATCTAACTGGGGCAGAATTTTGAGGAGGACCCTCAAAATTTCGTAAAATGAAAGGTTGCAACGTCTGGAACCGTGTCACGGTCGTCGGTTCATTTAAATTTCTTAAAACATATTTTATATTATGTCTTTGCAAAATCATGCATACATTTTCAAAATATAGCTCTGTTTAGCCAAACGCTACCCCGATGACACAAATAGAATCATCAGACCAAGCAGAGCGAAGTAAGTAAAGCCAGCGGAGATACGAACCAACCTTCCCTACCTACAGATCTCACAATTTTTCTTTGGATGCAGGAATAAAAAAACAAATAGGTTTCAAAGTCACAAACTTCAACATAGTCGCACATGCAAAGTTTACTATCAGCACAAAAGGGCGAACATGCTCTATAGTCACACTTCTCGCAAAAATCGCAATACTACAACCTATTACCAGCTAAGAAATTCTACTAGCATTTGTTGTTTGTTCCTATTTGCATAAGGATAATCATCTGCCTTCCGTCTGCATAAGGCTAAGCTCTGCCTTCTCTTGCATGGGGTTAAGCTCTACCTCCATTTGCATAAGGCTAGTCATCTGCCTTCCGTCTGCATAAGGCTAAGCTCTGCCTTCATTTTCATGAGACTAAGCTCTGTCTCCATTTTTGTACGAGGTTAAGCTCTACCTCCCATTTGCATAAGGCTAATCATCTGTCTCCCATTTGCATAAGGCTAATCGCTGCCTTCCTATCTGCATGAGGCTAAGCTCTGCCTCCAATTTACCTTTTCCCCGAGACTAAGTGATGTCTCTCGAGCATTACTCACTTCGCTTCTCTTTCGGGCTTAGCTCTGCCCTTCAATTTGCAAGACTAAGCTCTGTCTTGTCAACATCATATTATTGCATCTCATGGGCTGAAATAACGCCAATATGTCCAAAGGTGTCATAGTCTAACGACATCATCCTCATAGCTGGAAGACACCATGTCATGGTTCTGAGGATCTCTCGCAATTTGCACATCATTATTCAAAGGCATCATAGTTCGGAGGCACCATCTTCATGGCCCGAGAACATCATTCCATGGCCTACGAATCTCATTAAGCAATTCATGGCCCAGGACATCATGGTCTAAGGACGTCATCGCTAACCGTCAAAAGACAGTTTTCATAGTCCAATGGGAACTTGCATCATGTTTAAATTTATGCATAGTATACGCCTGTATTGCTTGTATTTGCAGGTAACTAGGCGAGCAACAGCTACCCTAGTAGGAGCAATCCCGCTCCAGTCTTCCCAACAATATCAAACTCGATATCTCGCAAATCGTTTATTCGCTCATCCCTAAAGGTCGTGTCCATCTTGTTACAACTTCATCGGTATGCTTCGTCGATGCATCCGGAACTACATACGGCCCGATTCCTATAAAATCAGGGATATGTAGGCAGCTCATAAACCAGGGTGCGGCCTAAATCTCTCCAAATTGTTTCGCTTGGTCAAAATCGGTCATCATGTCTTTACCCGACAAACTCTTTCATCCTTTCCGGGTAAAGAGGGGCACTTGTTGATACCCATTTTTTCCTTAAAATATTTTATATTTTCATATATAGCTTGAAAATCATGTATCAATAGTAAATAATATTTTTCCATAATTTTCCTATATTTGTATTAATCTATCCAGCATTTTATTTCCAATAAATAATTATGAAATTGCATTACAAAATGATTTCAAAAGCATTTTAGGGTTTCATTAATTATTTTTGTCCTATTAAGATCAAATTATTTATAACTAGCCAGATTGGCACCTTTTGGCTATAATTGCAATAACTTTGCAATTATAGCCCAATCATACGATTTTACACTATCTTTTATCCAGAAATTAATCATTTGTATTTTAAATACTAAGTAATAATTCTCAATTATTTTCTATGCATGAAATTCATTTTTTATAATTAACAGCTATTTTATAAATTGTTTTATTTAATTAGGTATTTAATAACTAACCACTTTTATTTTCAATTATAACCTAAATAAATCTGATCCCAACCCAATTAATTGTCCCAAAGATTCCAGACCCAACACCTAAGTCCACCAAACCCAATACCCCACTTCAATCCTGACCGGTGATCACTCAGATCAATGGTCCGAATTTACCCTTTCCATAATTAATCCAAACGAACCCCCTCCCAAACCCTCACTTCTCTCATTTCCCTCACCTGCTATCCGCCGTCACCCCCTTCCCCTTATCTCTCAAATCCTCTCTGCATCAAACACTAAATCCCTCGCCATTCTGTGGTTCGCCGGTAAAAATGATGGTTCCCTACCCCCTAGCCTCTATGGCTCCTCTCTATGGATCGATTATTGCATCCCTGAGGTCCTCAAGGGACTGGTTGGTTATTCATCCACCCCCAGGCTTCCGTTCTCAGCTCCATGGCTTTCATTCCATTTTCAGGCCGTTCATGGCCATTTGAGTAAGATCCTCCCATCTCCGGCTAGAACCTGTGATTTCTAAGTCGATTCTCTCTTTCTCTTTGGGTTCTCTCTCTGAAACCCTAATTTTAACACTGGATTTCTTAGATCTGAATAGATCTAGGTATATTCCGAGTTATTTTTCTATTTTCTTAAAGAATCTCTGATTTTCTAAAGCGTCTCTTCATCTTCAAACTAGGGTTCTTAACCCCTTTTCAAAAAATGCTTTCCTTTCTGATTTAGTAGTAGTCTATGATTTTCACTATGTCTAAGCGATTATTTGAGTTTTCTCTTTTTATCTGAGTTATTATGTTGAAAACCCCAAGTTTCTTGATTTTAATCTGTGATTCTGAGTCTGTTTTCGATAATATGCTCACCTAATCTGTATGTGTATTGGTTTCTCATGAACACTCTGTGATTTTGTGATTTTTACCCTATGTTTTCTTGTTAGGATTTTTGATTTCGACTATTCCTGCCTATTATGTGTTTATTCCCAGAAATCTGTGCTAGTTCTGATTTTCTTCAACTTTATCCTACTTTGTCCATCAATGTTTCTGATTCTTCACTTATTCTGCCTATATCATGTTCAGTCTGTTAATTTGGATTGTGCTCTATATGAATCCCTAATTTTTATATGATTTCTACCCTACTCATCTTCTTAGGGTTCTGATTTTATCTATTATATGTTTATTACGCTTATTCTCACAAGGTTATGCTAAGTCAGTGGTATTTGTGAATCCCTAAATCTTTGTGATTGATCCTCCATTCACGTGTGCATACTAGATACCATGCTCTAGGATTTTGTTTATATTTACTTAACTACGCCTGGTTTAAACTGTTGATTCCTGAAAAGGTATAAAATAACCTCGCATATGATTACCATGTCTGTAATAGAAATTGGTAACTATCTCTGCATTCTCAGATTTACATCACTTAGAACAGCATGTTTTAGGTAAAACAACCTCTGAATTGTTTAATAATTTTGATAGTCACTATGCACAACCCCACGTCTAAGCAAGCCTTAGGTAATCAATCTCTTAAAAATGAATATTGTTTTGATTGTGTTTGCTGCCTAAGGGCTAACATGTTTTTTCTTTAAAAACCAGTAGGCAAGATGATTAGGTCCTTGCTATTGAGTTTATAAACAAGCTGCATACTTTTGTGCATTGATATTCACTTAGATATCCTATCTTAGAATTCTGTCTAATAAAACTGCCTCTTGTTTTGTGTTTGAGAGGTGCTGTTTATGTGTAATATCTGTAGAGGTAAACATGAGCCTTTTAAACTGTTTTTCCCGCATTTATTTGTAAAGTCCTATTTGTTCTTGCTTGTCCTTAGAATTTTATCCTTTTAACCTTAGGGAGTTTTGTCTAGAACTGCCTATATTTAGAGGTCCTAAATTCCTTCAGGGCCGTTAAGAAGGGACGGGTAACAGCACACATAGAGGTCGTTAAATAAACTCGCTTAATAACCGCTAAGGGGTGGGAAAGGGTAGACATGGATATGATATCCGGTGCATTAATGCCACGAGTAGCCCCTCTTCTGAGGAGTGTACCGGGCATTGTAGTGATGTGATCCTATAGGATAAACAACCTAGGACCCCCTATCCCTTACACATGTGTGCTTAGATTGTAAAACCTCCAGAACTTTGTGTATGTGCTTAGACTATAAATCTTTTAAACTTAAGCACATATGTGTTCTTGGACTGAAAATCTTCTCAAAACCTTCATCTATTTACCTATGTGCTTATATGCTATCTGTTCACAAAGTTTGTTTGGGCCGGGAACCACAGTTGTGGACTTCGAGGGGTGTCTAACACCTTCCCCTTGAAGTAATTTCAAGCCCTTACCCTATCTCTGGTTATCTAATCTGTGTTTTTAAATAACCTTTAGTAGGTGCCCTAACGCACCTTAACTCGTTAGGTGGCGACTATTCAATTCCTTACCCTTTTACCAAAAGGAAACGAGTTATCCCAATAATGTTGAATACCCTGACCGATCCGAAAAGGTAAGAAAGAGGGGGGCGCGATAGTGCCCCCTTAGGGCGAGTGTTCAATGCTTGTAAGATTTGACCCATTTGGACCTCAACATTGTGGATGGAGGTAGTGTGGGAGGCAATTTGAGCATCAGAATCGACAATCCTCTCCATTATCTGTTTAAACATATTCTCGATGCGTCCCATATCATTGCTTGACGAACTTTGACCTTGAGATTGATTTGGAGGTGGATTGTTGGGTTGTTGATACATCGGGGGCCTTTGAAAGCCCGACCCCCGATTTCCATTCCTCCCCAATTATTATTGTTATTGCCATTCCAATTGTTGTTTCCACCCAAGCTCTGATTATTGTTCCCCTAGTTGTTTGAGTTGTGGTTGTAATTGTTCCAGTTTCCTTGCCCTTGATTATTCCAATTCTAATCCCTTGAGATCGTCATTGTTGATTTGGAGCATTGCTCCGTTGTCCTTGGTATTTGTTGGCATACAATACTTCTTCACTTTGGTCATCATATGAATCATCATTTTGTAGACACTTCCACTTTGCTCATGTTGATCATTATTGCTTTGCATTTGTTGGACACGTTATCTTTTCCTGCTAACCATTAGATTGACCACTTCAATTGCATTTACTTGCTTTGGTCCTTGGATTTGCTGAAATTGTGCTTTGGCAAGCTGGTTCATAGTTGTTGTTAACTCGGTTATGGCCTGTCCGTGGTCTTGGATTTTCTTATGAAGATTGATCACATTCGGGTCACTTTGAGGAACGTTTGCCCGACTTTTCCAGGCTGAAGAACTGTCAGCCATTTCATCAAGAATGTCACAGGCTTCAGCATATGTCAGCTTCATAAAATTACCCCCAGCTAACTATTTTACCACACACTGATTGGTCGTGTTTATGCCCCAATAAAATGTACGTTGGATCATAGCTTCTGTCATGTCATTATTGGGTCCTTTCTTGTCCAGAGTTCTATATCTCTCCCAAATCTCATGAAGGGGTTCATTGGGTTCCTGTTCGAATGCTAAAATGTAACGATCCGACCGGTTGTTTTGAGTTCTAGAGCATCGTTCAGTGGTTTGAAGTCGTGAGCAGCTCCATTTCAGGTATTATGACTTGTAGGTGTGGTCGGAATTGAATTTCGGGAAGTTTAGAGTTGATTTGGAAAGAAAATTCTCCTTTCAGAAGTCTTAAGTTGGAGAAATGGACTAAGATTGGAATTTTGAGTAAACAACCTCAGAATCAGGATTTGAAGGTTCCTGCAGGTTCGTATGATTATTTCGGACTTGGGGTATGTCCGGATCGGGTATTCGATAACCCGGGAGCGTTTCGGCGTATATTGTGGAAGTCAACATTTTTAAAGGAATTTTGTAAGTTTGGCTTGAAGCGCATTTTAGTGATATTGATGTTCGTTTGGGATTCCGAGTCTGGGAATAGCTTCGTATGGTGATTCTGGAGTTGAGAGCGCGATCGGAAGTGAATTCGGATGTCCGGAGGTCATTTTGAAGTCGTTTGGCTAAAGATAGAAATTTGAAGGTTTTGAAGAATCCAACCGAAAGTGGAAATTTTTATATCGGGGTCGGAATGCGATTCCGGAAGTTGGAACATGTCCGTAATGTTGAATATGACTTGTATGCAAAATTTGGGGTCAATCAGAGGTGATTTGACGGGTTTCGACATCGGAAGTGGAAGTTTGAAATTTCAAGTTTATAAAGTTTGAATTTTAGTGTGATTCGTGATTTCGGCGTTGTTTGATGTGATTTGAAGCCTCGAGTTCGTGGGATGTTATGGCACTGACTCGTGTGTTTGGAGGGGGTCCCGGGGGTTATATTATTCCGGAAAAGGTTATATTATTGAATATTATTAAACTTGGCAAATGAATTTCGAGAAAAGATTTAAATACTATTTTTGTGATTTTTAAAAGAGAAATTTGTCATTTTCTTGAGTATTTATTTTCCCGATGTAGTCGGGGTGGACTGTTGATTGTGCATGACTGCATGTGACCGCTTCGCAATTTACATTCGGCGAGCGGAATGTTATTTCCCCCACTCTCATGGGAGCGGGCCATACGCCACGACGGATTGAAAGATGCACTTATGGTTTGGGTTGTTCAACCCTCGGCAGTGCATAGATATGATTATTTTATTGAAAGATGCATTTATGGTTCGGGCCGTTCGACCCTCGGCAGTGCATAGACATGATAATATTATTGAAAGGTGCACTTATGGTATGGGTCGTTCGACCCTCGACAGTGCACAGAGATGATTATTATGATGGCTCAGGCCGGTTGTCCTTATCCCGTATGCACATGCTAAATTGTTAAATGTTTTTCATGGATTTTGAAGTGATAAGATATTTGGGGGGGAAATAATAAGTAATTGTTTATTTAAGATATTTGCGGGAAAACAAAGAAGAATTTTTTATTTACCTCCAGTATTTACTTGGACTTCAGTGCCTTATATATTTGCTGCTTTACTACCTTTACATGCCCATTGTGTTCATCATATTCTGTTAAATTAATTTGTTGGACCTTAGTGGGTGTATAATTCGACCTCTCGTCACTACCTCTCTGAGGTTAGGCGGGCGACTTACTGAGTACACGTTGTTTTTGTACTCATGCTACACTTGTTGTGCATTTTTATTGCACAGGTACTTTCATAGCGATGTAGCAGATTTGGAGACTTAGGCGAGCTGCATCATCCGGAGGTGATCTGCAGCTGACAGAGTCTCCCTCATACTGTATTTATTTCCAGTTTAAATTTCTTGTCCAATTTGTATTTCTGACAAGCTTTGTGATGATTGTATAAATTCTTAGAAATTGCTCCTGTACTTGTGACACCGGGTTCTGGGATGTGTTTGAGATATATTTGCTAAAATAGGACATTTAAACCATTGTATTTACTTAACGGATTTTATTTAGTTATTATGTAATAAAGTGAAAGGTAATAATTTTCATAAATGCTAAAACAGTAAAAATCTAACTTAACTAATTAAAGATTGGCTTGCCTGACAGTGGTGTCTTGCGCCATCACGATCTTAATAGATTTCGGGTCGTGACATCATGATATCAGAGCACTAGGTTCCCGTAGGTCTCACGAGTCATGAGCAAGTCTAGTGGAGTCTTGCGGATCGGTACAGAGACGTCTTTACCTATCTTCAAGAGGCTACAGGGCTGTTAGGAGTACTTCCCTTCTTGATTCCTCATCGTGTGATTTTATTCCTTTAAGGCTTATGCCTAAGTTTATTCCTACTCAATCTTACGCGTCGCGAAGCGCTTGCCATGAATCGGGAATTTGAGGAATTGATATGGTGTTACGGATATGGTGCGAGATGTTTCCCATGTGTAGTTGGTTGGGGATGTTGTTGTTGCCCTGCAGAAGAATATTATGTTGTTTCAGCTCGGTTGTTGTGTTTCTGAGAACTTTGAGGCTATGCTCAGGTTGTGATGATGTTTACGATTTGTTATCGCGCGATGTCGATATGATGATAGAATGCTTGCCCATATGTTGGGGTGATAAATGGTTTGAAGGGAGGTCTTCTCAGAGTGTGATTTCGATATTTCAGTATTTTAGTTCCGGCAGAGGAAAGGCATTTGGATTATGAATGGTCCGGTTGGTGTTGATAAAGTAGTAAGACTTGGTCTTTTCAAGTAAAGTGGAGTATTCACCTGTGATGTGTTATCGTCATCCTTGATCGAATGGAATGTGTTAAGTTCGCCAGTGTCATGGTTTCTTCGGTTGCATGGGGTCAGAGTATTGTGAAGAAGTATTGAAGAAGCGGCTGTTAGAGACCGTGAGATGCGGTGGTTCAGTATTGGATAAGTATTGATAATGAAGGAAGCTCGAGATAGATGATCTTCGGAGAGTTTGAAGTTGTGGTGAACTACTGGATTAAGAACTTCGGAGAATGATATTGAATGGAGGCAGCAATTGGGCAGCATACGATGAAGGAAGATATGTGAAAAGTGTTAGGCGGTGGTTCCATTGCTAGGAGGCCAGGTGTAAGAGGCGGAAGTCGAGCAGTCGCATAGAGGGGGAGTTTGACCAAAGTGGGGGAGCGGCAACATAGTGGTGAATAGAAGGTTTTGTAGCGCATTTAGTAAATGTCCATGGGGAGCGGACAGACTGGTAAGGTTGGTGAATGAGAACGGGCTTAGGATGGGGTAGTGATGTTGCAGAGAGTGTTCATTTCAGCGTCGTTGGAAGGTGTCAGTTGGTGATTTCCACGGGTGGGTTACCTCCTGTGAGTAGGTTAGTGATCGTGTGGTTGGCAAGTCTCGGTGAGGGATTCTAGTGGTTGTTCGGTAGGAGGCAGGATGTGTGAATGATGCTAGATAATTTGAGTAATTAGGGAGTGCTAGCAAGAGTATTTGGAAGAATTGGACGGATCATTTGAGCAAGATTCATGTTAAAAAAGGAGAAAGGATCTCAGCAGGGTCTAGAGTGGTGCCAGGAGTAGCTTCGGGCTAAGTGGGGGAGTCCCACCACCTGCAGTTAGGTTGTAGGATTGTGTTCTCATGGGGTTGCGGATTGTCGGCATATTGGCAAGTTAGTACAGCTAAGGGAAATGAGTGGAATGGTAATTGTGCATGGGATTTGATGAATGTGTTCAAAAGTTGGTCCTATCGGACCAGGGTTAGGCTTTGGAAGATTCAAAATTTTGCTTAATGCATAGACAAGCTTTCGTAGTATAATTTCTGGGAATAGGGAAGGATGGTTGAAATGGTACATGTACGGCAGTGATCAGTTTTGTCAGTGTAATTAAAGCATGCATGTGATTTGTGCAGATGTGTGTGGGTCTTGTCGGTCGTCGTAATGGATTTCATTTGGGATCATTCGAGTGTTATGGCCTGTCAGGTGTAGGCGGATCCCGGAAGGGTTATGGTGGTTCAGACCACTACTTAAAGATTTGCATGTTGGGTGATTGTGATAATTCACTTGAGTGTTGTTACATTTCTCTTGAATTGAGGTAAGTAAAAGGTTTCTATATGATGAAGTGTTCACCCTATTAGTGGTTCAGAAGTTATGATGGAATTCTTGCGTTATCTCATATTGGCATGTTAGGTGCAGTAAGCAGTACGTAACTGGAAGTAAGGATTGAGGTTGCGGTTCTGTGTTGACAAGGATGTCATGAGCTCAGATGAGGGAAAAAGTGATTTGAAAGTTCAGAGTAAGCTAGTGTTATCTTCAGTGTCACCTGAGATCGATATTCGATGAGAGAGGCTTTGTACCCTTGTCATGGGTTCTTGATGTGTTTTGCGGCCTTAGTGTGGTCGGTGTTATGGATGGGCAGACTTGTTACCTCGTGGAGGGTCGTGAGATCGTGACCACGGGAAGATGGTATAAGTGTGACAGGTAGTCACCTGATTGATTGAAGATTTAGACCAAGTATAAGGAAGTGCAATATTGCTTGTTTGAAAATTTTGCCAGGAAGGCGTTCGGTCCAGTTGGTTGAGGATTGTGGGATGTCGTCCCAGCTATGATGGTTGTTCTTACGTATTATGAGAGGAAGTGGGTTAATATGGACCCAGGTAAGGCTATTAACCTAGTTTAGTGCGAGCATGGTAGACTCGATATTTGTGGATGGATTTAAATATGATTATGGGCTTCATGTGAGGAAAATATGTTCATTTCAGTATAGAGCTCCTCAAGGAGGGGTGTTGGGATATCAGGTGTTGTCCCGTCTTTGTCAAATTCAGGTAATATTATGATTTTGCCTTGTGAGTGGTGAAATGGCTTGATAATTTCTTATGTATTGAGGTCCCCCGTAGTGGTGATGTTATGTAAGGAGGATAGCTCTTGAGATCCAGAGTGTGTGTGTGTGTGTGTGTATATATATATATATATATATCGCACCTCAGTCGTGCTTGAGTTTTGTAGCATATGGCCTTATCAGTCTCCCCAGGATGGTATTATGCACTTAGCGTGCTTGTGACCGATATTTGGTAATGTGTAATAGTGAGCAATTCAGCTTCGTGTATATTTCCTTATGTGAATTTGTATGATGGAATCGGGTGGCACACCGCCACAGGCATGTTATTTGCATCGGGTTGCACGCCGCAACAGTGTGATGATGAGTAAGGTTCCTATATTTATTTTTTTCTTGTGTTTTACTTTCTATTTTCTAAGAAGAGTTCATAATAAGTTGCGTGAGTCGAGCAGTCCCTTCCTGAGTCATTCCTTATGTATCGTGTTCGAGTTGTGGCCTATTGGCGCGTTGTGGTGTCATGTGAGACTGTTGGTCATGTTGGGTGATTTGTTGTCTGAGCAGTTCATACTGGGTGAGACGAGAATATTGGATCAGGGATCAGTGTGATAAGATTATGTGAAGTACATTGAAGGACAATTACCAACGGCTGGTTCATAATGAGGTGATGATTCTAGTCAAGATGAGATATTCAATGATTTGTTAACTCCGCAGTTGGGTATGAATTTCTACACATCTCCTCTGTTGTGGTGGTATCATCAGCATTATAGCAGGATGTATGTATATTTGTTATGAGGTGCATGGGGGGCATCAGATGCGTGAAATTTTGGCTATTAAGGTTCAGGGAACGTCATTGTGGTTAGATGATGAATTTTGCGGTGCATGATGCTAATTCAGCAAAGGTATGCAGTCATGTTCTGGTATATCGTGTGGCAGTTGATACGGTGTTTATATATTGGAACTAGGCCTGGCAGAGAAATTTCAGGTATTGGAACTAGGTTATGAGCTTATTATATGGATAAAAGAAGAAATCTTCAGATTTGATCAAGCTAATGTACTTAACTGGGTTGTGGTAGCACGAGCAGGTGCACGAGGTGTTAAACAGTGATTTCAGATAACTCTAGAGCAGCTCTTAGCACGTTCGAGGACGAACGTCTGTTTAAGTGGGGTAGAATGTAACAACCCGACCGGTCGTTTTGAGATCTAGCGCGTCGTTCAGTGGGTTGAAGTCGTGAGTAGCTCCATTTCAGGTATTATGACTTGTAGATGTGGTCAGAATTGAATTTCGGGAAGTATAGAGTTGATTTGGAAAGAAAATTCTCATTTTAGAAGCCTTAAGTTGGAGAAATGGACTAAGATTGGAATTTTGAGTAAACGACCTCAGAATCAGGATTTGAAGGTTGCAGCAGGTTCATATGATTATTTCGGACTTGGGCGTATGTCCGAATCGGGTTTTGGATAACCCGGGAGCGTTTTGGCGTATATTGTGGAAGTCAGCATTTTTGAAGGAATTTCCTAAGTTTGACTTGAAGCGCATTTCATTGATATTGATGTCTGTTTGGGATTCCGAGTATGGGAATAGCTTCGTATGGTGATTCTGGAGTTGGGAGCGCGATCGGAAGTGAATTCGGATGTCCGGAGGTCATTTTGAAGTCATTTGGCTAAAGATAGAAATTTGAAGGTTTTGAAGAATCCGACCGGAAGTGGAAATTTTGATATCGGGGTCGGAATGCGATTCCGGAAGTTGGAAAAGGTTCGTAATGTTGAATATGACTTGTGTGAAAAAATTTGGGGTCAATCGGAGGTGATTTGACGGGTTTCGGAATCGGAAGTGAAAGTTTATAAAGTTTTAATTTTAGTGCAATTCGTGATTTCGGCATTGTTTGATGTGATTTGAAGCTTTGAGCAAGTTCGTGGGATGTTATGGGACTGAGTCGTGTATTTGGACGGGGTCCGAGGGCCTCGGGTGTGTTCCGGGGTGGTTTCGGGTCAATTTCGTGTGATTTGTTGTTGCTGTCTTCTGGTGTTTCTATTGTGCAATACGATTGAGGCCATTTTTGTGCGATCGCGAAGAAGGAAAATTAAAGGGGCTGAAATTTAGGCTTTTGTGATCGCAGGTATGGTAGTGCGATCGCATAGAGGGGATTGAAGGTTGTTGGATTTTTGCCTATGCGGTCGCAAGGATGAGAATGTGATTGCACAGTGCATTAAGGAGGCTGTGGGATTATTTGGCTTATGCAATCGCGGTGAAATGTTTGCGATCGCATAGTGTATTTTTGGAGGCCTCTGAGATTTGGCTTATGCGATCGAGGTTGAAGGAGTGCGATCGCACAGAAGGTTTACCTGGGCAGTGTTCTATTTTAAACGGGAAAAATTCATTTTTTCCCCCAAATTTCATTTGGTTGGGGCGATTTTGGAGGATTTCAAAGAGTGATTTTCATCAAGCCTCAAGAGGTAAGTGATTCCTTCTCATTTCCAAGATAAGTTCAAGGTTTATACATGGAATTAGACATGAAAATTGTGGGAAAATTGGGATTATTGAAAAAAACTTAGAAATTTGGTAAATTGGATTTTAACCACGAATTAAGCATGAATATTTGAGTAAATTTTATATTTGAACTAGTAAAGTTATGGGTAGAGTTTATCTTCGAGAAATTTCGGAATCCGGGCACGTGGGCCCGAAGGCATTTTGGTCAATTCATTGAGCAGAGTTGGGAAATGATATAATTTGAATTGTTAACGAATATTAGAGTATGTTTTCATTGGTTTGTCGTTATTTGGATAGTTTTGGGGCGTTGTGCATCGATTTGTGTCATCGGAAGGGCTTGGATGCCGGTTATGGAATTTCAGAGCGAGGTAAGTCTCATTTCTAACTTTGTGAGGGGGAACTGTCCCCCTAGGTGAACTAATTAAGTATGTGCTACTATCTGCGGGGGCTACGTACGCACGAGGTGATGGGAGTCCGTGCATAGCTACTATTATGCCATGTCCGGTTAGTCTAGGACCCACTAGCATGCCTTACCTGTTGTACCTGTTATCCTGCCTGTAATATTAGACTGCTAATATAATCAAAATCATAATTGAATATCTAAAGAAGACTAGAGTTCCTTTTCTTAATCATCTAGAAAGAGAATTGTTTTCCTCCATGGATAATTGTATTCCGGATAAGGTTATATTATTGAATATTATTAAACTTGGCAACTGAATTTCAAGAAAAGATTTAAATACTATTTTTGTGATTTTTAAAAGAGAAATTTGTCATTTTCTTGAGTATTTGTTTTCCCGATGTAGTCCGAGTGGACTGTTGATTGTGCATGACTGCATGTGACCGCTTCGCAATTTACATTCGGCGAGCGGAATGTTATTTCTCCCACTCTCATGGGAGCGGGCCATACGCCACGGCGGATTGAAAGATGCACTTATGGTTCGGGTCGTTCAACCCTCGGCAGTGCATAGATATGATTATTTTATTGAAAGGTGCACTTATGGTACGGGTCGTTCGACTCTCGGCAGTGCACAGAGATGATTATTATGATGGCTCAGGCCGGTTGTCCTTATCCCGTATGCGCATGCTAAATTGTTAAATATTTTTCATGGATTTTAAAGTGATAAGATATTTGGGGGGAAAATAATAAGTAATTGTTTATTTAAGATATTTTGGGGAAAACAAAGAAGAAATTGTTTATTTAAGATATTCGGGGGAAAATGAGTAAGTAGTAACTGTTTATTTACTTCCGGTATTTACTTGGACTTCAGTGCCTTATATATTTGCTGCTTTACTACCTTTACATGCCTACTGTGTTCATCATATTCTGTTAAATTAATTTGTTGGACCTTAGTGAGTGTATAATTCGACCTTTCGTCACTACCTCTCTGAGGTTAGGCGGGCGACTTACTGAGTACACGTTGTTTTTGTACTCATGCTACACTTGTTGTGCATTTTTATTGCACAGGTACTTTCATAGCGATGTGGCGGATTTGGAGACTTAGGCGAGCTGCATCATCCGGAGGCGATTTGCAGCTGACAGAGTCTCCCTCATATTGTATTTATTTCCAGTTTAAATTTCTTGTCCAATTTGTATTTCTGACAAGCTTTGTGATGATTTTATAAATTCTTAAAAATTGCTCATGTACTTGTGACACCGGGTTCTGGGATGTGTTTGAGATATATTTGCTAAAATGGGACATTTAAACCATTGTATTTACTTAACGGATTTTATTTAGTTATTATGTAATAAAGTGAAAGGTAATGATTTTCATAAATGCTAAAACAGGAAAAATCTAACTTAACTAATTAAAGATTGGCTTGCCTGACGATGGTGTCTAGCGCCATCACGATCTTAATAGATTTCGGGTCGTGACATAAGATTTCATCCCTTAAAGCTACCATATGTCTAGGTGAGAAAAACTTGGCTATAAACTTTTCAGCCAACTCATCCCACGTAGAGATGGAATGGTTGGGGAGTCTTTCGAGCTAGTCCAATGCTTTCTCTCTAAGTGAAAAAGGGAATAGTATCAGTATCAATGCATCATCCGATACGTTTGTCTGTTTTATTCCCCAATAGGTATCCACGAATCCCTTGAGATGTTTATATTCATTCTGATGGGGATCACCCGGGAAGTACCCTCGCTGATCCAATAAAGTCAACATCACATTTGTAATTTGGAAAGTGTCCACCCAGATTCGGAGTGGGACAGTCGCACTAGCATATCCTTCATATGGAAGCACCCGAGGAGCTGCTCTTGGAGGGGCTGGGGGAGGGGCTGGAATATTTTCATTGGACTGCCAGCCTCTTCTTTGAGCTTGAGGCACCAAATGAGCCTCATCATCACCATTATCGTCTACCTCCTCCCCCGGGAGAACATTTCCAAGAGGATCAGCCATTTGTACCTAAAGCGATTAAAACACACAAGTTAGTAAAATAGAAGGAAAAAAAACAATACACACAACTAGTCAGATAGATATCCAAAACCGTTTAACTCTCCGGCAACGGTGCCAAAAAGTGATCGGCTCCAACCCTACACCACTATATAATGGTGAGGAGGGGTCGATGTAGCTTTTACCCGAAAGGTCGGGATCGATATCCACAAGGAGTTATAATTGGTTAGGAATTGGGTTCCTATCTAATCTAGCTATGTGCGTTGTCTTTAATTTCACTTCTAACCATGAGTGGGTTTTGTTTCTATTCTAGTTTAATGCTATTGATTGTTGAAAATAAACTAAGTACAATATTTTTTGTAAGAGTTTTCTCAATTGATAAAAAGCACTAGGGAAGTGACTTACACCTAGGCGAGTATATTATGGGATCTAGAACCTAGGACAAACTTGTTGTATCAGGGGTCGTGATATAACCTCACACTTATTTAATCACTCTATACCTCTCGGTAGTTTGAGTGACTTTGCCCGAATTGGCTTTCTCAAGCCTAATGGGGTGTTCAAACAGTGCAAGTGAAATTGGCTAAAGTCGGGTATTACTATATCTAGGTTTAACCCTTTAATTGGGAATATCAATCTCTTGAATTCACCTCAATTCCTTGTTAGCCTATTTTACCTAGACTTGGACCCTCTTTCTCAAGAAGAGCCCTAGTCAAAAAGGCATGAATCAGTGTTTGCAACCACCAATTCAATAGATAAAGCATGAAACAAGCTAAATATCACTAACCCATAAACAAGTAAGCCCTAAAATTGAAAACCCATTAAATACCCACACTAGGGTTGGGTCAGAACCCTAGCTAATAGGTCTAGCTACTCATAATTAAGGAAGAAATCAAAGATGGAGATGAAATATAAGCCATAAATGTTAATTACAAGAACAAAATCTAAAATTATAAGCTAAAGCTACTCTAAAATTACTCAAAGTGGAAAAGTGTTGTTGTTCACGAGCTCCCTAATACCAAAAATAACCTTAAAATGTGAAAAAGATCTATTTATACACAGCTGAAATTACTGGACAAAAATACCCTTACGGAGGTTCCGCTATCAGCGGAATAATGGGCACCTCTGTGCATGCACTTTCGCGGCCGTGCAATAACGAGCGCGGACCGCATTTCTTCAGAGTTGGACTTGGACTGGGCTGGGTTTCGTGGACAGCGTAGAATCTTCCACGTCCGCGTAGGCTTCAATCGTGTCCGCGTAATATGTTCGCGGACCGCGGTCTGCAATTTGACTTCACTTGCAATTCTCTGAATCCCCAGTCTTACTCCCAGCAGAATTTCAACCACCTCTGCGACAAGTGGTTTCACGGCCGCGCAATAATGACGCGGACCGCGTTCTTTGCTTTGGCCAAGAATGCAAAGTCTCTGATTCTTGATATGTCGCTCTCAGCGAGATTTCCTTCGCGATCGTGCTTTTGTAACGCGGTCAACGGCCAATAATGAGCCCAATCTCATCTCTTTGAACCTCAAGTTCGCGGCAACCCTTTGTAATTCGCCTCAGCGGAGGACTTTGCGCTGCAGCGGAATAATGGCGTTGACAGCGCTCCAGTAAAATTTTAGGACTTGTACAAGTTTGGCTCCTTTATGAGTTCGTTCTGGCTTCTTTGCCTCCTTTTGACCAACACCTACAAGTAAGCACCTTGAGTTAGTTTTCGGGAATAACTTAACGCATTTTTTACCCAAAACCTAAGCAAAAGAGAGTAATTAGTAGGTTAAAATCCCTAGTTATCAAGTATCATCTTCGATAAGTCAGATATCAACAGTTTGGAATTCCCTCACTATGATGCTCTCATTATTACTTTACGAATTTTAAATACCAACGTAAGACGAATTATGGTAGATGATGGGAGCGGCACATGTATTATCCGTCCCCGAGTACTCACATGAAACTCGAGGACAAGATAGTGTTGATACCCAATTTTTTCCTCATGTATTTCAAATATACATATATACTTTCAAAATAGTGCATATGCATCATCATTTGACTCATAAACACATACAAGTATTTTTCCTAATTTTTCTATAATTTTAAAGATTTTTAAATCAATTTATTCCCATATTTTATTAGATAAACAATCATTAAATGCATCACAAATTCTTTTATGATGATTTTATCATCTAACTTCATTATTTATATCCATATCAGGTTTTAAATATTTTTTGGTGCATTTATTATAATTACATTTGCATTTTTAAGGTTAAAATTGCACATTCGTAATAATAGCCTATACATGCTTATAATTACTTTACTTTTTGCAAAAAATAACTTTTTATATTTTTATAGTGTTAAATCATTGTTATTAACCATTTTTATGCACAAATAATATTTTGTTATTTTATTTATTATTTTTACGAATTATTTTATTAATTAAAAATGGGTATTTAACTAATAGCCCTAAATTCCTCATATTTTCAGACCTAGGATACCCAAACCAGCCCAACTACTTTAATACCTAGCCCAATCCACCGTAGCCCCAAGCAACCGACCCCTTTAGTTATAACCCGGTCAGTACCCATTTAACTGACACGCCCCACTCACATTTCAAATCCTGGCCATTGATCAACGGCCCCCATTTAATCCCCCTCTTTAATTAATCAACCCCACCCCAAACCCTACCATTTCCTTCTGCGTCGCCTTTGAACGATCTCATCTCTCACCCCATGAACCCTAAGTCGTCGTCACCCCTAACCTTCCCCAAATCGGAATCCTCCATGGATTCCCTTACCTTATTTGTCCATCATCACCACTGGCTACTCGTTTATGACCTTATTTAGTTGTTTGCCTAACATGGCAAGCAAATCTTGCCATAATCAAACCTAAACGGTTCAACTCTTTTATTTTCTGTGGTTATTCCGTTTATATTCATCCTTGAATTTTTTAGGGTAACGAGTATGTTCATATCTCCTTCGATTCTTACTTACCCCAAATTAGGGTTTTCAAACCCTTTTAATCGGACCTAAGAAATGTCTGATTTTCTGATTTTTAACACTATTCACTTTTCTTTACTGATTTCATACTTCCCTTTAAAAGTAGGGTTTAAATTTTTCCTTCCTGATTCTAGTGAATCTTTCATTTTTTTGTTCGACTGCCTTATCTCTTTATATTTTCCCTGATTTTTACGTCAATATTCTGCTTAAAATTTGTCTAGTATTATTTTGTGTTTCCTTCAATATTTATTCAAATAGTCTGAATAATCTCTTTTAGTTTGGCATTACTTGTGATTCCTTTAATATTTGCCCAATATTCTGAATAATCTATGTTTCCCTATTTGACATGTCTAATATTCTAGACAATTTGTTATTTTTGATATTATGCGTTCTGCCTTAATTACTCCGAATGATTTTTGGGGATGCTTCCTTAATTTGTTGAACCCCTTAATTTATGCTTATGACTGATTCTGCAAATATCTCCTTACATGTGAATGATTTGTTTCCATGATTATGTGTTGATTTACACTACTATATATACCCTCACCCTTATTCCCTTAAGACGAACCTTGAATTTTCTGAACTTAATATACTTTCGAAACTTAAAGTTGTCCTATATTATGTCTTTGGCCGGCTGGAAGCCAAGGCCACTGGATTCTGCGCTACTGCCATACTTCTTCTGTGTATTTTCTTTGCTTAACTGGTTAGCTACCTGACTTCTGTATTTCATTATTCCATACCCTTGATTTGCATATGTTGTTGGCACTAAATCCATGACCCCTGATATGAATATGAGCATGTCTATTCCTTACCCTGAATCCATGTAATTAATGCCTCTGTGACTCTTGCTATTAGTGATGATCTGCCTCTTATTATTATGTAAACATAGTCACTCAAACCCTATACCTCTCTGATATTTGTAATGACTGTCTCATCATGCCTAGATTGTTACTTTAAAACGAGCCTTTGGTATAAACTGTGTCCCCTTTGTTAGACCAATGTAACAACACTAGCTACTATTTGACATGATTTTCCAAGTTGCATGCCTTAATATGATGCCCTCTCCTTTCTATGATGGTGTCCTGGTTCTCTTAGTACTAACATTGTGTTATGTACTTAGTCTGATTTAACATGTTCTAACTTATTTGTAAACATGTTCTTTAGCTCTCTTTGGCATATTGTTATTGCCTGCACCGAGTATGAAACATGTTATAAGCTTTATTAAACCAGTTCTTTCTTGAGTTCTATAATGCACCTAAGTGTTTTGTTTGCTGACTCAACTTGGCTATGTCTGTTTACTCAATTCCTTATTTCTCAATTTTGGTCTTTCTCTTCTGGCAGCCAAACTCTTTGAATCCTGTTTTTTTAATCAATGCTGCCTAAATTCTATCCTTTAACCACCCTAGTGTGAGCACTGCCCTGGGTTCTTGAAGCCCTTGGGAACTCTGACACACTAGGGCCTTGGTTCTATATGCTCAAATCTTGTCATGTACTCACTGGGTGAATCACTTGGCTGCTTGTGTCTATGAGCCTATAACTGTGGGACTGTTTGTGAAGTGTGAGAATGAAGGCTTGGCCTGGCTAGGTGTATCATTGGGCCTGCTGTAGGCTCCCTACATCTATATTTGTTCTGTAATTTACTATATTATTATGGGTATGTAATAATTATGGTAATAACATTCTGGGTTATTTAGTAAAATTGGGAAGGTGTTTTTTATTTTCATTTGCAAAGTCGGGTAGAAATCTTGCCTATAGGTTCTCTACTGTGTTGTTGATCCTACCTATAAGCTCTATATTATGTCGATTTTGCCTATAGGTTCTACATTGTGTTGTTGAAATTGTATGCTCGAAACCCTGCCTATAGGTTTTATGTGTTGTGTTACCGAAATTGTATGCTAGAAATCCTGCCTATAGGAGTATACTGTGTTACCAGAATTGTATGCTAGAAATCCTGCCTATAGGTTTTATGTACTGTGTTGTTGAAATTGTGTGCTAGAAATCTTGCCTATAGGATTTAAAATTAGTTTAATAATAGAAATCATGTCTATAGGGTGTAAAATCAGTTTCGATTATCATCCCACTCATCTTTTTAAGAATATGCAATACTGTGTTAATTATCACCACTAGAAACCATGTCTATAGGACTCGATTAACTAATTCTTAATATGCTTCTATGATTATAATTGGCAATCACCTAGACAACATGCCTATAGGATTAGACAAATAATTCTGGACATATTCTTGTGACTTGTTATTATTTACTATTGTATAAAACGCCTAGATACGATGTCAATAGGCTTAATCATATTGTGCTAAAATCAGTAGGAAAATATATGTAGGTTCTACTAATCGCACTAAGAAACTGATTCTATATACGACTGCATGTTTGTTCGTTAAACATCACATAGATATCCTGCCTATAGGGTTCTGCGATTAATAAATCTGCTAAAGTTAATCCGTTGCGTGCATTTGTTATTTATATGTGGAGGCTAATTTGAGCTCATATTTGTCTCTATTTGAAAGTCCTAACTGTTTTATATGTCGCTTAGTATTTTTAATTTTGAGCAACTTAGGTCAAGTCTAGAACCATCCAAAATAGAGGTCCCAATACCTTCAGGACCATAAGTAAGGGACGGTTAGTGCACGCATAGGACACGAGTTAGAATTTGTTAGAGTGCTTTAGGTAAAAACACAAAGATAGTAATCGGGTAGCAGGAGATGATAGTCTACGCTCGTTGAATAATATGAGTAACACCCCCGTCTTGGGGGAGTTACGAGGTATTATTTATGTTGCACGGGGTGACCCTGTAGGCTAAAAAACTTAGGAAACCCCCATCCCTATTAAACCATTCCTCGATTTTCTTGTTTAGACTAATTTACATAAGTTAAGTTCGACCGGGACCTATTGTCGTGGACCTCGATGGGTGCCTAACACCTTACCCTCAAGGTAATTTGAGCCCTTACCCGATCTCTGGTGATGCAAACTGGTATAATCTGAGTTATTTGCTATAGGTGCCCTAATACACCTTAATATTTTAGGTGGCGACTCTAACAACCAATTCCTGTTCCCTTATCTCAAAAAGAGTTGTCAAATGTCGAAACCCGATTTCGCGAGAAAAAGGGGGCGTGCAGATAGTACCACGCTGCATCACACTACCAGGCTTTAACAATGCAGTTGAGCAAACATCTGGCGAGATCACAATCCCCATTCTGGCAGTTGGCGTCACTCTGGAGACCACATTCCAGATCATGGACCAGGACATGACATACAATGCCATAATAGGGCAACCATGGATACACACCATGAGGGCTATACCCTCCAGCTTGTACCATGTCATAAAATTCCCAACTCTATGGGGCATATTCAGCATATGCGGGTAGCAACGCACATCTCAAGAGTGCTGCCTCATCGTCCTAGACTGCACGGCCACCCAAAAATTAGAGATAGAGATAAAGAGGCATAGTAATCAACAGGGTCGAGGTCGGTAAGCGATGGCTGTGAAAACATCATTAGAGAATATGGCCAAGGCCACAAGTTCGACCATAGAGGACCTCGACCCCATTCAACTAGACAACAATGACCACAACAAGAAAGCTTACATCGGCTGCAAACTTCAAGAACCGGGTAAGTTTCGGGAATTTTTAACTGCTAATGTGGACTTGTTTGCTTTTAGACATGCAGATAGGGGTGTTCATAAAAATCCAAAAAATCAAACCAAACCGAAAACCGAACCAACCGATCAAAAAAAATCGATACTTTTTAGGTTTGGTTTGGTTTTGGTTTTGGTTTTGAATATTAAAATTTGGTTTGATTTTGGTTTTAACCAAAAAATAACCAAAAAAATCGAACCAACTCGACTATAAAAGTAGCTATTTAAATTTATTATTACACCTATATATATATATATATATATATATATATATTATTTTATTTTATTTTATATAAAGTTTCTAAAATTTTATGGTACATATTAGTCATTTGTATTTTTAGTCTAGTTTTTGGCTATTATACTAATATAATTCTTTGCCTTTATATTATATTTTGATTGGTATTTTTCTTTTGCTAAGTACAAGAATTTATTTAATGTTAAAAGTAATCGATTTTTTTGATTGAGTACTTAGATTATTCATCACTATTTAATTCAATTATCATCAATATATCTTGGTAAATGATAGATTTCTCAAAAAGCAATTGATTTTATAGTGTTACGTTGAAAATGTAGTCGCTGAAATATGTGTTAGGTAGTGTATGTCTCATATTTCAGAAAAAAAAACAATAAATAACCGAAAAAAACATAACCGACAAAAAATGAATCGATAAAAAATCGACTTAATTGGTTTGGTTTGGTTCCAATATTTGAAAAAATGACTTACTTGGTTTGGTTTCCTTTTAGGAAAAAACTGACCAAAACCGAACCATGAACACCCCTACATGCAGATATGCTAGGTATCCCAAAGGAGATCGCTACACACAAATTAAATGTCGATCCACTCTACCTCCCAGTGAGGCAGGTTAGACGTAAGTTCAACTCCGCAATCAATGACGCAGGGCGTGAAGAAGTGGAAAAATTGTTGAAAAATGGCTATGTCAGAGAGTCAAAGTACCCCCAATGGGTCGCCAACGTGGTCACGGTGAAAAAGAATAACGACAAGTGGCGAATGTGTGTAGATTTCACTGACCTAAGCAAAAGCTTATCCCAAGGATTCAATTTCATTACCTCATATCGACCAGATCATCGACGTGACAGCCAGGCACAAATTGCTAAGTTTCTTGTATGCCTACTCGGGCTACAACCAGATCTTTATGGAGGATGAGGACCAGGAAAAAACCACCTTCATCACCCACCAGAGGATGTACTGCTACAAGGTCATGCCTTTCGAATTGAAAAATGTGGGGGCAACTTACCAAAGGTTGGTGACAAAGATGTTCAAAGAACAAATTGGAAAAACGATGGAGGTATACATCGATGACATGTTGGTTAAGTCCAAAAGGAAAGACGATCACATCGACCACTTAAGAGAAGCCTTCATCATACTCAGGAAATACGGCATGAAACTGAACTGCGAAAATTGTGCATTCGGTGTGGCCTCAGGGAAATTCTTGGGTTTCCTAGTGTCGCAGCAGGGTATCGAGGTCAATCCCGACCGAATCAAGGCCATCGATGGGAAACCATAGCATTTGACCACCAAAAAGTAGGTCTAGAAGCTAACTGGTCGTATCGCCGCCCTTTTAAGGTTCATCTCACGATCCTCCGATAGGTGCCACAAGTTCTTAGGCGTACTCAAAAAGGAGAACGACCTCCAATGGACCCCTAAGTGCATCCAAGCTCTGAAGGAGTTAAAGGTGTACTTGTCCTCGCCACCGTTGCTCTCAAAATCGGAACCAGGACAGCCCCTCCTCGTCTATCTCGTTGGTCCGAAGTAGCTGTGAGCGCAGTCTTAGTCCGAGAAAATAAAGGTATGCAATCTCCCATCTATTACAGTATCAACACACTAGTCGACACCGAGACCAGGTACCCCCATATTGAAAAACTTGTTGGCCTTAGTCGTAGCTTCACGAAAATCTAGACCGTATTTCCAATGACATCCCATCTCGGTCATCACGACTTTCCCCTTAAGAAGCATTTTACAGAGACAGATTGTCCAAATGGGCCATCGAACTAAGAGAGCACAATATTACATATCGACTGCAAATGGCGATAAAGTCACAGGTCCTCGCCGACTTCAGTGCACAGATACTACCTGAAGTCGAAAGGAAGTCATCCACGCTTCCACCCAAACACAATACCTTTGGGGCCTGTAACCGACGATGCATCTAACGCGCTGGGGTCCGGGCTGGGACTCATACTAGAATTCTTAATAGGCGAAGTGATTCGCCAGCAGCCAATTAAGGTGCCCGGCCATAACTAACAATGAGGTCGTGTATGAGGTCGTAATTGAAGGACTAAGGCTAGCACTCAAATATGGGGTGAAGCAGCTAAGGTTGTGTTGTGATTCTAAGTCGTGGTCAACCAAGTCACAGGGACTTTCAAAATTATGGAGCAAAGGTTACAAAAATACGAGATCGAAATCTGCAAACTATTACCCGAGTTTGACGAATTTCATCTCGAACAGATTCCCCGAGCACAAAATATCGAGGCAAACGGCCTCGCCAAATTAGCAGCAGCCACGAAAAACATTACAACCGGAGACCAAAATGTGGTCCACCTCCTCAACTCGTCGATAGACCAAATCGAGGTAAGAACCATAAACTTTGATTGGGACTGGCGCAACTGTATTATTACATATTTGCAGGACGGCGTACTCCCAAACGATAAAAAAAAGTCCAAGAAGTTGCGAATGCAAGCGGCCAGATACATCATCGTTCACAATGTCCTGTACAAAAGGACATATGGTGGCCCCTTTGTGAAATGCTTAGGCCCAAATCATACGTGGCGCGTCCTCGAAGAAATGCACGAAGGCCACTATGGAGCTCACTCTGGCAATCGAGCTTTGGTCAGGTGCCTGATACGAGCGGGGTACTATTGGCCCACCATGAAAAATGAGGCCACAGATCTCGTGAAAAAATGCGAACAATGCTAGAAGTACACCCCAATGATCCACCAAGCATGCGAACACCTACACTCAGTAACTTCCCTCTGGCCGTTCATCAAATAGGGAATAGACATCGTGGGGCCCCTCCCGGCAGGACGAGGTAACGTACGATTTCTCTTGGTTTTAACTGACTATTCCTCTAAGTGGGTAAAAGCAAGAGCATTCGCCCAAATACGCGAACAGGAAGTGATCGCCTTCATATGGAAAAACATCATATGTTGTTTCGGTATCCCCAAAGAAATCAGATGCGGCAATGGAGCTCAATTTGCAGGAAAGAAGGTCGCCAACTTTTTTGAAATATGGCACATCAAAAGAATATTGTCAATGCCTTACCACCCCGCGGGTAACGGGAAAGCGGAGTCCTCCAACAAGTCAATATTGAACATCATGAAGAAGAAACTCGAGGAAACCAAGGGACTGTGGCCGAAAATATTACCAGAAGTACTCTAGGCCTACCAAAAAATGCCAAAACGAGCACAGGGGAAACGCCATACTCATTCGTCTATGGGATTGATGTAGTAATACCAGTCGAGGTCAGGGAACCAGCCTAAGATACTTCCGTGAAAGTAGACCTCAGAACGATAACAGTAGAATGCAGGAACTTGACGAAGTCGGGGAACGAAGAGATATGGCCTACGTGAGAATGGTCGCCCAAAGGCAACAAGTAGGACGCTACTATAACAAAAGAGCAAAGATCAGGCCACTTAAAGTCGGGGATTGCGTGCTTAAAGCTAAAACACAAGCAAGCAAAGATCCACGGGAAGGAAAACTAGGAACAAACTGGGACGACCCCTACAAAATCACAACAGCACCAAGCAAAGGGTCATTCACACTAGAAACAATGGAAGGAAAGCAACTACCAAACAACTAGAACATTACCCACCTCAAGTACTTCAACTTTTAAAGGACGAGGTCCCCATAGTCGCACTCTTTTTCCCCTCACTCGAGTTCTGTCCCAATTGGGTTTTCTCGAGGAGGTTTTTAACGAGGCGATGACGGAGATACTTATGGATTGAAGTATGCACAAACTGAGCGACTATTTCGTTGCTCGATCTCTCACTATTTTTTCAGTTCGACCAATGAAGGGACTAGAGAGACCGGGACTGGGACTGAACTACCAGCCAGCACCCGGAAAATATGTAAATCTCTCCAAGAATATGAACAAAGCACAAGTACATGAAATTTATTTCTGCTCTCCTTAAGCAAAGGTCACATTCAACCTCGTTCGAATTAACACTTAATCGGCCCACGGCCTTGACTAAATGAAGGTTATATTCGACCTCGTTCGAATTAACACCTAATCGGCCCATGGCCTTAACTAAATGAAGGTTACATTCGACCTCGTTCGAATTAACACCTTATAGGCCCACACCTTCAACTAAATAAAGGTTACATTTGACCTCGTTCGAATTAACACCTAATCGGTCCACGGCCTTAATAAAATGAAGGTTATATTTGACCTCATTCGAATTAACACTTACTCGCCCACGGACGCAACTAAATAAAGGTTATATTCGACCTTGTTCGAATTAACACTTAATCGGCCCACGTCCTTGACTAAATGAAGGTTACATTTGACCTCGTTCGAATTAACACCTAATCGGTCCACGGCCTTAACTAAATGAAGGTTATATTCAACCTCATTCGAATTAACACCTAATAGCCCACATCGTCAACAAAATAAATGTTACATTCGACCTCGTTCGAATTAACACCTAATAGCCCACATCCTCAACTAAATAAATGTTACATTCGACCGCGTTTGAATTAACACCTAATCGGTCCACGACCTTAACAAAATGAAGGTTACATTCGACCTCGTTCGAATTAACAATTACTCGCCCAAGTCCGCAACTAAATAAAGGTTATATTTGACCTCGTTCGAATTAACACCTAATCGATCCACGACCTTAACTAAATAAAGGTTATATTTGACCTCGTTCGAATTAACACCTAATCGGCCCACGACCTTAACTAAATGAAGGTTACATTCGACCTCATTTGAATTAATACCTAATCGGCCCACGACCTTAACTAAATATGCGACGTGTTTGACCTCGAACCAACACCTACTGGCCCTCGGCCACAATCAAACCTAGTATTCATTTCAACCTCGCTCAACTTACTCAAACAAATTTATTATGACAAAGGTAACCAAGCAACATAATCAAAAAAGCGCACAAACCCGAACAAAGGAAAGGAATCAGGTACGAATAACAAAACTAACACTTCACACTTAGAATATTTTTTACAAAGGCTCAAATACACGCCTACAAAAAGTACACATAAGTCTGCGAATAAACAAAAAAGAAGAACAACTAATCACTGCCTAGCCCAACAACACCACCAGCTTGATCTCCCAGATCATCTCCACCTACCTCATCATCATCACCATCGCCAGCGGGATATTCATCCTCGTACCAGGCATCCTGTACAATTCGATCCATGCCAGCATCCTCCTCATCGTCGCCGGCTTCCAATGTAGCGGGATCATAGCTGCAAGAAAATTGATCTTTACGTGCCTTAGCATGAGCATCCTAGAAGTCGGCTTCTAAAACAACCCCCACCCCCATCAGATACCTAAATATATCCAGCCGGGCCTCGACATGAATCTATTCCTCGTACAAATCCCACAGAACATCAAGAAAATCATAAGTGGGGGAAGAGGACGGCTGAGCCAACAATTGTGCCTTCTCGACCTCGAGAACAATAACATTGATCACTAAGGCTCAAAGCCTCTTTCTCCAGCTCCCATATCCGCTCACCAAGCCTCTCCTCTCTGAGCGTTGCCGTCTCCAAAGAACTCTCCCACTCAGAACAAAGAATACGAATCACGATTGTAAAAGCCTCTGATTTCCTCGCAGCCGACAATTAAGCCAACTCCGCCTTATCTAAGCCCGCCGCCTTATCATCAACCTCGCCACTTAGAGCGTCTACTTTGAGTTGACATTCTTCGAGCTCGGGGCGCAGCGTAACCACTTGGGCTTGAAGATCGGTGCATTGGGCCTCAACCCCCTTGCTCACCTCAAGTTCTTCTTCTTTGTCCCTCAATGCCCCCTCGAGGATGCTGCATTTTCTGATGACCCTCACCAACTCGCCATCCGTCTCCTTAAGTTTTTCTCGGAGTGCCGAAAATTGCCACTCCCACCAAACCGCCTTCAAATCTAGCGGTGCTTATCACGGTATTCAGGATATTTCCACTCCATCTTCTGAAAAATGGCCTTACGCCTCTCCTCCCGTCAGACGCTGTCAATCTCTAAATCACGGTCTGAAAGAAAGACAAAAGACGAGGAGTAAGAACGAAACTTTGAGCTCAACGTAAAAAATGGTGAAAGATCAAAAGGCTTACCCTAAGAGCGAGGACGGCTATACTCCTCGATAAAGTGGCATCCTTTAGCTTCTCAAGGGTTTTACCCTCCACATCGAAACAGAGGGGATCGAGAGAAGGGACCACATCCTCCATATTAACCAGCAAATTCCGGTCCAAGGGGATCGCAATAGTCCGCGTGGTCCCTTCCAAACCTCAAGTCAGGTAAGTCCTTCCCCTATCATCCTCACTTCCTCGACATCCATATCAGAGCCCGTCTCTTAAACTTCTTTAGTTACGCTTTTCCTTTTATGTCAACCCTGGAAGAATGATACTCGGCAGCGAGGCCGATGGCTCATCCTGCGGTAAGATGTCAGGGACTCTTGCCGACAGCTCTTCAAAATCCATCATCCCCTAAGGGAGAGATCTACCGTCATCGTCCCCAGACGACGACGAAATCGTGGGCGGTAACTCGGCATTATCCCCAAGAAATATGGTTACCGTTTCTCGGATGATGAAATCCTCCATCACCAAACTCCCCGCACGGACAACTCCTTCCCCGACATCTACAGACCGCCTCTTACACGGAAGCAAGTTATCATCATTCGGCGATGATTCCTCCTTATCATTCTCGTCTATTCGATGATGCAGAGGGGAAGTCGAGAGTTTTGTTGCAGGCGTAGTCGATGACCGAGCATACCTCACTGCGGCAGAAGGAATAGAAGCTGCTTTCCTTTTGCAAAACACTGGAGCAGGAGCCCTCAGCCTTTTCGAAGATCCTCGGGCTGAAAAAGAAAAATTAGAAGACCGTCACTTCTTGTGTAAAATCGTAACGAGCAGGCGACCGTGAGGTCAAAATGGTATGGATAAAAGATAATAAATATATAAATAAATGCATATAGACAAACTCACCGGTCACTGAAGGCGCGGGCCCAAATTTCTTAATAAAAGTCGGCCATTCACGAATCCCCACTGTGTGAGCAAGACTTGGCTGACCTAGTCATGAATGTCCCTGACCAAAGGAGGGGCGAAGTCTCGGATGCTCAAAGAAGGGACGGAATGTTAGATTACAAATAAAATAGGAAAAACAAATGCTTGGCAAAATGATACTTATGGGCGTAATTTCAAGCCTCAGGGAATCCGCTCGTGTTTACCATCACGTTCTCGGTCTTGAAGAAGAAGTATTTGAGCCAGAACTGGAGATTCACCTTATCATCCATCTTCACCACCATACTTTTGTTCCTTCGGTAGCAGAGGTCCAACATCGCCCCCTAATAGAAATTAGGGGCGAAGAGATGCATCAGATGACAAAGTGAGACCCCACGACCAGCTAACTCCACATATTTCATCAACATACAGATAAGCTTGTAGATGTACGGGGAATGTTAGGCTGGACAAGCGTCGTAGTAGAGGAAAAATCCCTCTGCCAATGGGAGAAGAGGAAAGGAATAGCCGACATAGAACGGATACGCATAGAACGCGCAATATCCAGGGCAGTGTATTTGTGCCACATCGCGCGCCGCTAGAATCAGATCGATATGAGCAGGAATTTTGAACCTTGCCCCAAGCTCAGCGAGATCGGCCTCGTTTATCACTGACTCCAAGGCTTCAGGATCGTCTTCGGGAAACTTCGAAAAGTCGGATCTAGCCTTTTCACTGTGAGGAACTATTTCCTCCACTGTATGAAATTTATCATCTTCAAGGGCAACGGAAATACCGTCGCCATGAGGGGGCATGCGCACTGCCAAGGGGGTAAGGTTAGCTGCCATACCGGAACCAGAGGGTGCGTTAACCATATTCTTGAGAGAAGATGTTTTAAGCATAGAAGGGTTGGAAGCAACTGAAATCATTGGAATCAGGGGAGTGGATATATAATGACGAAGTAAAAAGGAGACTAGGGTTCAAAGACTAGGGTTCAATATGGAGAATGAAGAAGGAGACACCACGGATTCGACATTAGGAGTGTGCAAAACAAACATAAATGGCCTCGGGTCCATATTTATAAGAGTTCAAGCACCAAGACCGAGAAATCAGGCCATCATTACCTATCGCAAGTATCAAAATGCCAGAGGCACGAGAAACGACGCAAAGCATCGGGAAAACGCAGCATAATGATACATGATGGCATGACGTCATTCTGAAACAACGCATCCCCAAAGGTTGCAGCTCACGAAAAGTCATGTTGCCGCCTCGTCTAAAGCGCCACTATCCGACTTGCTCGACCAATTTTGTCAACTACGATAAACATAGTCCGCTCATCAAGGCCGTCGGGGATCGGTCTTAATAAGCGGAGGGACTAACTGTATAGGCCAAAATTCGTCCTTAGGATATTTGTGTAATACGGCATTAAGGAAAGAGTTGGTCGAGCTCGCCCAAGATGCATCACAGTCATTGGTCGAGGTGCCGACATGAGCCGTAGTCGAGATCTTGACAGGGATAGTCGTCGAGATATCAACAAGGGTCGAGGTCGAGATTGACTATTGATGACAAAACTTGTAACGGCGAATTTTTCAGAATAGGATACTAAAAGGGAATATCCTAGTCGATATTCTTATTCCCTGCATTTGTACTATTAGGGTTTCCTAGGAAAAGGCCCCATATATATAGAAAGAAGAGAAAATAATAGGGGCATGTGATATTCATTTTGATAAGAACATTTTTGTGAAGAAACTCTCTCTCTCCGGCAAAAATACAAAAAATTACCTTTTGATTTCATATTATTTCCCATCTTTTCACCAAATCCGAGGATTGTTCGTACGAATCGTGGACATATCTGTTATTTATCATTGTTAGGAGAAATACTCATTCAGCTCATTCATTGTTGGGTTAATCATTCTCCTTATTTAGTTAAATGACATTTATTGCAATTTATTGCTAATTATATCTCCATTAATGTTCATGCTTAAGAATATTTTACATTTATTGTCATCAACCATTTACGCGATTTGTCCCCATCTATTATACATCTTTGATATTAATATCTAGAGTTATTATCCTTAACTAGATTTAACCCCTTATTACACAAATTTAATAGTTTAACGAGAAGTTACATTTTTTGGTCAAACAGTTTATAATTACCTCTTTATATGGAATTTAATTTTGTTCCTTATAGCTGATAGCTGACAATTTAACTTTTTCCTTGCCTTCTATATTTATGAACAAGCAGTAAAAGTTATGTTCCTTATTTCTGTTTAAAACTTCCCATTGCTACATTGCATCGTAAGATGATTCACAAGATCTTTTGAAACCCATTCCAAGTTGTCTCTAGGAGATATTAGATTTTGAGTACATCGTATAAGGATAAATAATGTTGTACACACTATCTCGTATAGTCTATATATAGTTGGCCAAAATAATGAGCCAATAAGCTATGGTATTGGTGTTATTATGCGTTGCATCGTCCTTAAGCTAGTATGCACATACAAATCCTTGTATTTTCATTCCTATATTTTAATCTTAGTCGATATTGATAACAAATATTCTTATTTCAGTGTATTTATCACTTTTTTTAATACTATTTAAACTAGTGTTTATTATACATTTGATGCAAATAATATACCATACCTCAAAAGTAATTCACTCTATTACAGGTCATCAACCAATAATGCTTGTTTCTTTGAAAGAAAAAATCAACCTATGCTTGCAGCTGATTGGACAAAACTTTTCATTTTATGACGTCCTATTTGAGATATACAATCTATAAATACTTGTTTATGTTTTTAAAGTAAGAAAGGAATAAATTAAAGTCCACTCAGAACCTCAAAAATTATGAAGATAACCTCAACTTGTTAGAGAAACAACGTTAGCTTTGTACAGCTTGGTCCAGACCCCTCCATGATAGGTGGTGCAAATCCCGCGTGGGTCCCATATAACCACATGGCCATGTCAGCAAAATCCTCTTACCAATCAGAGGGCCCCTTTACCCTCTAACAACAGCAACACAAACTTTTTTCTCCAATTTTTCCATCTCCACACAACAATTTAATTTTTGTTTATAAGTTTATTGGAGTAGTATATAATTTTTCTGAATTCAAAGAAAATCACCATCAATGGTAGCTGTTCACATGGTTTTGTAACCGAAAGAATCAACCATATTCTAGATACTAGTTAGCTATTTTTCGATTTCTTCCAACTATCAACTATCTTTTTCATTTGTCTTTGTGTCCATGAATCACCATCTATTAGCTGTTCGAGTACATACATCTCTCTCTATATATACGTAAGTGTGTGAGTACGTAAAGGGAAAGAAATGAATGAGATCAAGTTCTTACTGCAAGAGTTTAACTTTTAGGGCACTGTAATTTCATTTAACTACATACAACCGTTTATAATAAATATTTGTAATAAGTAAAATCATTTCTTACCAAAGCTTACAACTGAGACACCACTAATTAATTACCCTTTTAGTAACTATCTAAGCATGTTACTTACTTCCATCTCCTACCTAACCATCACCTACTTCTTGAGTCTTGAGACTTGGGAACTACTATAACTTTAGAGTATAGCCTTGATTTTGGACATCATTCTTAAGACACAATTATAATTTATACCAATAAAATCGTTCTCTTTGATCACATAACACACCATGCTAAAAAATGTCAGGTGTTGTTTTCCTTCATCATTTCTTTCATTAATTAGCAAGGGAGACCACACTAATTACCCTTATCATGTAAAAGCTTTACATAACGTATTGCTTAATCTATTACTCCTAAAGCATTAACAGGGTAGTACTATTAGATTAAGTTACCAATTAGTATTTATCATAAATATTTAACTGTAATTAATTAATTATCTTATAAATGACGTAATTATGTAATAATTTTTATATCTTCATAAACGCATATACTCCTGTCTCCTGCCGCGAAAATAGAATTTTCAAACGAGTTTCTTCTTTAATTTTGATATGTGTATATATAGCAAATCAAAAGCTAATAGTGTCGGATATGCACTAATTACATTTTTTTTATTGGCTTAGAGTTAAAAGACGAAATTTTGCAAGAGAACTAAAGAGTCATTTTCATCTGCATGGAATTAAAGGAAAGTATGGGGAGCTATATATAAACTGTGGAATATATTATGTCATTTCAATTTTCTCAATGTCTTCAAACACCTGATTGCAAGAGCGACTAAATGCATGTTATACTGTTTTTTTCCTCAGTGTATCAAATAATAGAAGAGAAAGAATAAATATTCCCTAATGGAATAAGATCAACAATTCCCTATCTCAATGGAAACATATATACATACTATTTATTCTTACAGTATTAGCGTTAATTAGCGTATGCTATCTCTCATAGTTCCACCATTCTTGTTACTAGCTTCAATATTTAACATGAATTACACTATAAAAACTGCATTTTTGGTCCTTGAGTTATTGCAATATTTCGATGTTGATCCTTATAAGGGGTGTATATGGACCGGGTTGGTTCGGTTTTATCAAAACCAAACCAATCCAACTATATCGGTTTGGATTGGTTCGGTTTTGTTGGGTTTTCGGTTTTTTTTGTTACATGAATATTATTCCAATCTTACTTTGTTAAAGTTATAGATAAAGTTTTGATAAGTGAATATATATTTAGTAAATATTGAAAATTTGACAAACATATGATCTAATAAAATATTCTTTAGTAACACATGATAGTATTTTCTTAGACGTCTAACAATAATTTTTGTTAATGTACGCTTTCAAGGTTAAGACATTAGAGGATCCCAAATATTTCAATATTTTTTAAAGAAAATGCAATATGAAGTCTTAAAAATATATATAAAAATTATATATTTATATGTTGGTTTGGTTCGGATTTTTTTACTCAATACCAAACCTAGTCAGATTTTTTAATCGATTTAATTTAATTTTTCGATTTGGTGCAGTTTTCCAGTTCGGTTTGAACACCTCTTATATCATTTGACGTAGGACATAATTAACAGTAAATTAAATCGAACATACTACTATTTTAGTCTTTAAACTATATTTAATCGAAGTTAACTGGTCAATTTGCAATTAGTAAGACATTCGTAAAATACCCTTTATTTTTTGCTGTAACATTTACTACTTATTCTAAGGTAGGTAGCGATACATACAAACAAAGTCACAACAAAAAGAAAAAAGAGTTAAACAATAAGAAAAGAACTTAAATACGAAAATAAGGAGAGTCTGGCTCAGAAAAATAGATGTCTGCCACCTCTAATATGAATTGCTAATAAGATAATACATAACTATAAAGCTTACACCATGCAATAATTGTTGGTATTAATCTAGGAAACTAAAGAGAAAGATATTTGTAAGCGTGTTTGACGAGAATTAATATTCAGTGATTCTACTGGTATGTATAAATTTCTTAATTAAATTAAATGCAATTGGATAGTTGACGTTATGATCTCGGTGGGATCAATCCTTATTTCTTTTTTTAGATAACACAAACCACATGCTCAATCATCATGTCCTTTTGCTTTTTAACAATTAATTACTGCACTCTTCGATCTACAATAATTAATTTTTTAATTTTTTCTGTGATCCAAAATGAGTAATTTTGTCAGATTTTAAGAATTAATTAATTATTTTTTTCTACCTTACCCTTGGAGTAGTTTATGTAAAGAGATAATAAAAATTAATAAGATCAATTTTATTGTTAACTAATATTAAAAAATACATTTCTTAATCGAGATGAAAATAACTAAAAAATCACATGTAGCAGAGGGAGTACTTGTTTTTCGTTTAATTTAATCGAAGCCTAGAAGTAAGAGCCTTGCAATTACAATTAATGGGCAGAAATGCCTTGGCCGGTTGGTTGTCTCTTACTGTTCCTTAATTTTTAATTTTCTTAAACTAATCTTATTATCTGCTTGCATTCTGGATTACTTCATTTGCTTATCTTTAACTTACCTAATTTTCGCCAACCAAACACACCATTTTCCCATGGAAATGGGGAATGGCCCAATGTGGACATCGATACAAATGATGCTCGTCACCCTTATGAAAATCCCTTGCAAAATTAATTGAGTTTGACTTTTTAAAATTTTAAAATTATCTAAAATAATTACACGTAACTATCAATAGCTATAAGTAAAATTGACAAATTGAAATCAAAGTAGACAATGCTTATAGCATGTTCAATAACACTGTGTTGTGAAAAAAATCACGCTATTGTGCATATATTTAAATTAGATCCAAACTAAAATTGTGGTATGATTTAAAAAAAGATCAAAAGAATACTCCATTGTTTACTATCCCATACTTCTAGTATTGCCTTTTGAGAATATTTAGCTAAAATTATGGCAACTTTTATGTTAACCGGAATCTGTTGAAAATAAAATCGGATGATGATTAGGTATCTTAATATAGTAACTTGATAGGGAATTTTTTTTTGGGTCTATTATAAGAATTGAATAATACTAAAACTAGTGTTCTCATTTTATTAATAACTTACACTTAATCAAAGAGATAACAAAATTTTTAAAACTAGCATTTTCGACATAAGTAAAAGCCCGTGGCAAAAAAAAATAATTAACTTTCTTTTTAAAACTTTTAACTTTTTTTCGGAATCAGTGTTTGGCCACAAAAATTTTAAATTTCACTTGAAGTTGAATTTTAAAATTTGTCGGAAATTTAAAAAACTCCAAAAAGCTATTTTTCCAAAATTTTACTTTAAATAACTCATAAAAGTTCAAAAACAACTCCTTTATTTTCATGTCCAAACACAACTCTACTCTTTAAATACGTACCATTTTCATTTAAAAAATATTACTTTTTTCCCCCGAAATTTCATAATTCTTATGTGGAAACACCCACCAAATATTCGAAAGTATCATTAAATGCATTTACACAAAAAGAACCACAAATCGTTACTATAGCTAGGAAACAATTACGAAAAGAATGAAAAGAAAGTAACAACTATAAAAACGTGAGAAAGAGTATAAGACGCAATCACACACATTGTCCCTTCGCGGATGGCCAGTTGGTTTGGAGGGGATTATCCATAGCGACGATTTGGCATCGATTCACTCTCAATATTTTTTGGATTTAAGTCTGCCGCACAGAACTTGTTTGTATGGGTCAAAATCAAACTAGGTTCACCGAATGCAAATGAACGAGTTATGGCCGAGGTCGAGCAGAGCCCAATAACAAGAAGTCGCCAAGCGGGAGATCGAGACCGAGGTCGAGTAGAGAAGGGTGGTGGTAAAGACTAGGATAGTCCTAGAACTACGAAAAGGAATATTCTACTGAATATTTCCCCTGATTGTGTTTTTTATGGTTTCTTAGGTATATCTCTTATATAAATAGAAGAGATAGGAAACAAAGAGGGAATTTTTACTTTTTTGGACGAGGACACTTGTAAGGAATTGACCATTGAAAGAATATACGAAAAGATTGTATGGCTGTCGTGATTGATTTCATTGTTTATTTTGTCTTTTCACTCACAAGATCCAAGAACACTTTGTCCATCCTCTTATTCAGTTATCACACGTTGTTGTCAGAAGGAATCATCCACATCATTCAATATTTGGGTGAATCCTTCCTCCTATTTACATTTACTGTCACTCAACATATTTATTAACTATCATTACCCTCGTATTCATGAACATTCATTGAGTACATCCAAGGAATTTAATAACCTTGAATGCGGTCCCATATCATCAATATCGAATAACCTTGGATCTAGGATTTATTATGTTTAATTAAGATTTGCCCATAAATTATCTAATTAATTTAACAAAGAGTCTAACACTCTTTGGTCAAACAATTTGGCGCCGTCTGTGGGAATTTTTCTAGTTAAAACTTTAGTTTCTTCTAGATCTAAAAAAAAAGGCAGAACTTTCTTTTTCCTACTTGCACGATTTAATATGGCGGGAAATAGAGAAGAAAGATTGAAGGCAGCAGCAGCCCTCACTACTAACCTCCTAAGCACCATCAACGAGGTTGACGGAAATGACGAGGAAAACATGACGCCAACTGTTTCGCCTAGGCGAAGTGATTCATCTCCCCCTCGTGGCAGCGTGACCACCTCTCATGGAAAAGGAGTCTCCACGTCCACGACATAAGAAGCACCACCAATAGTGAAAAAATTACTAGAGGCGTGGATGACAAGTACATTGAATAGTATACTCGACAAACCCACTGAAGGGAAAAATAGAAACAATGCACAAGTCGACATCACAATGACAATTAGCGAGCAACACACCCCACCTCCAGCAGGTACCACTCACACTGTTAATGATGCAGGTAATGATGCCTTCACTGCCATTTTAAGAAAAATTGAGGAAATGGAGAACGAAAATAAAGCTCTCCGCGACCAAATAAGGAAGCACCAAGAGAGGGTTGATAAGATATCGGGCGCCCCAAAACTTCTGCCAAAACGGGATGTCGGCAGGTTTGTGGAACAATCGTACAACGACTAGGCTGCACCACATGTTATACCCAAAATATTCAAGATTCCGCCATACTTAAAAATATATGACGGCACAACGGACCCTGAGGATCATATCATTCACTACGTCATCGCAGTGAAAGGCAACGACCTCACCAAAGAACAAGTGTTGTCGATACTGCTAAAAACGTTTGGTGAAACCCTAACCGGGGGAGCCCTGACATGGTATTCACAACTACTGGAACGCTCCATAGAACCATTTGAGGAGATGGCCGACAAGTTCGTCACCGCCCACGCCGGGGCCAAGAAAGCGGAAGCCAGGGTGAATGATATATTTTCCATTAAATAGTCACCCGGTGAAGGACTCAGGGACTTCCCCTCCTGATTCAACAGAGTGAGAATGACCCTTCCAAACGTGTTGGAGGGAATGGCGGTAGCAACTTTCCAGAATGTGCTGAACAGGAGCGGGTCAAGGGCGACTAGAAAGCTGTTGAGCAGGCTCATGAAATATCCTCCCACTACTTGGGAAGAAATACACAACGGGTTATTGTGCAGAGGTAAGAGCGGATGAAGACGACCTCAATGGACCAAGCCATCGGTTGACGTCGATCCATATGGAGTCAAGAAAAGACTGCCGAAATGATAGCCGAAGGGACCATGTAGGTCCGCGCCTCAATCGCGAAAGACACCAGCCATACATCAGAACTGTCATCCAACCACCTCCCCACCATGGCGATGGTCCACCCAGGTCGCAGATAGGGACTCACCGACACGAAAGAGGTATGCCTCCACTATTATCCGCTCACAACTTTTGTGTTTCTCCTTCAGAAATAGTCTACGCCCTAGAGAAGCTCGGCCCTAAGGTGAAGTGGCCACAAAATATGAAGTCCGACCCGAGCACCAGAAAGTCGAATGCCCTCTGTGAATTCCATCAGGAGCAAGTATAAGACCGAGGAATGTATCGCCTTGAGACAAAAAGTAGTGAACATGCTTCACCAGGGGCATTTGAAGGAGCTGATGAGCGACCGAGGAAGAGCCAATTTCGTCTGTGGGCGGGAACAACATCAAGACCCACCGAAATCACCCTCCCCAGCCCGTACCATACAGATGATTATCGGCGGAGGTGACGACGCAACAATCAACCACGTGAAATTCACAACCACCCACAAGTTGACGCGGTCGATCACCCACGAACGGTATGACGACCTTGAAGAAAGTATCATCTTTAATAAGTCGGATACCCATGGTTTGACCTTTCCTCACTATGATGCTCTTGTCATTACTTTACGAATTTCATACACCGATGTAAAATGGATTATGGTGGATAACGGAAGCGGCGTGTGTATTATCTATCCCAGAGTTCTCGCACAAATGAGACTCGAGGATAAGATAGTACCACGCTGCATAACACTAAAAGGTTTTAATAATGCAGTTGAGCGGACCTCTGGAGAGATCACACTGCCCTCTCTGGTCGGTGGTATCACCCTTGAAACAACATTCCACATTATGAAGCAAGACACAGCGTACAACGCCATCATAGGACATCATTTGATAGACACCATGAGAGCCATCCCGTCCAGTCGGTACCATGTCATCAAGTTTCCCACCCCGTGGGGAGTGTTCAGAATTCGCAGCGAGTAGCGGACAACCCAATAATGCTATTGCATCACCCAAGATTGCACATACACTCAACAATTGAAAGGCAAAAGCGCAGGGTCAAACTGTGACGAGCAAAGAGACGTCATCAAAGACCCCGATGTTGTGGAAGGCACACGATCAACTATGGAAGACCTCGATCCCGTTCAGCTGGATGAAAACGACCACAACAAAAAAGCTTACTCGGCCACAAACTCCAGGAGCCAGGTAAATTCCATAAATTTTTAACTGACAATGCCAACTTGTTTGCCTTCTCCCATGCAGATATGCCAGGAGTCCCGAAGGAAATAGCAATACACAAGCTGAATGTCGACCCACTCTACCCGCTGGTAAGGCAAATCAGAAGAAAATTCAACACCGCAATAAATGATGTCATCTGCGAAGAAGTAGAAAAATTGCTCGTAAATGGTTCCATCAGAGAATCAAAGTATCCCTAATGGGTCGCCAATGTTGTCATGGTGAAAAAGATAAATGGGAAATGGCGCATGTGCGTGGACTTCAAAGATCAGAACAAGGCCTGCCCAAAAGATTCATTCCCATTGCCTCACATTGATCAGCTCATCGACGCAACAACGAGGCACGAGCTGTTAAGTTTCTTGAACACCTACTTAGGTTACAACACAATCCTCATGGAGGAGGAGGACCAGGAAAAAATCACTTTTATCACCCACCTAGGGATGTACTTGTAACGACTCGGTCTCTAGTTACGTATTTTTATTACTGCCATTGACTTGTCATAGGTTGGTTATTCTGTTATTGATGTTTTAGAGTCGATAGACTTGAAATCGAATGGTTGTAGTGAGAGTTCAGCCATATAGCCTTTAAAGATAGCCTTATAATGGAAAAAGTCAACTAAGAGTTGACTTATTGGGAAACGACCTCGGAATGCGGATTTTATGGCTCAGATAGCTTCGTTAGGTGATTTGGGACTTAGGAGTATGCTCGGAATATTTTTGTGATGTCCGGTGTAGAATTAGGCTTGAATTGGCGAAAGTTAGTTTTTGGTGATTTCCAGTCGGCAGTGGAAAATAGGCTATTAGGGTCGGAATGGAATTCCAGAAGTTGGAATAGGTTCGTAATGTCATTTGGATGTGTCTGCAAAATTTCAGGTCAATCGGAGTTGTTTTGGATAGTTTGGGCATCATGGGTGGATTTTAGAAATTTCAAAGTTCTTAGGCTTGAATCCGATGTAAATATGGTATTTTGATGTTAGTTTTGGTGTTTTGAGAGTGCAACTAAGTTTGAATAATCAATTATTATGTTTTGGTAACTTTTCTTGGGGTTCCGAGGGGCTCGGGATGGATTTGGATTGGTTAACGGGCATTTTTGGACTTAGAGAATTGCTGGTTTTCTGGTTTTTGTGCAGCAGGGATCTGTGAATCGCGATCGCATGGCAAGGGATGCGATCGCGTAGAAAACTCCGAGGGCCAGGCAAAAATTGTGCATCGCGATCGTGTAGGTTTGGAAGAAGGTGAAGTGCGATCGCGTGGGCTAGGTCGCGATCGCGTAGGGTCATGATAGGCGCGTGGGGGGTGAGGTCAATTGGTCTTCGCGATCTCGTGCATTTGGTTGCAATCGCGTGAGGTTGAGCTGCTGTGAACCGCGATCGGATGGCTTTTGCCGCGATTGCAGTGAAGAAATCACTGGGCAGTATATAATTAAACCCTCCGCGACTTAAACCCTTTTTACACCATTTTTGTACGGACAGTGAGCTTTGGAGGAAATTTTTGAAGAGGGAAATCGTTGTTCTTCATAGAGGTAAGTGTTTTGGACCTTAAAACTCATTTATGGATGATTATAGAGCATAATATCAGTGTTAAATTCACAAAAATCAGTAGAAAAAGGTGGGTTTAGGGCTTAAGATTTTGAGACCTTTAGGGATTGATTTAAGGGGTCAAACGAACTCCGATTTTAGTGTTCTTTATATGTACGGACTCGTGGGATGATGAAGAGCAGTTTGGTATAAAAATTTCTGAGTTTTGGGATATGGGCCCGGGGGTCGGGTTTTGACCAAATTCGGGTTTTGGACAAAATTTGATATTTTCGATTAGAATTTATTCCTTAAGCATAAATTGATGATAAAAATATAAACTTGGTAGATTTGGAGCACTCAGAGGCCGGATTTAGAGGCAAAGGCACTGCGGAATAGTATTTTAGCCAGTTTTGAGGTAAGTAACGTTTCCAAAATTGGTTCTGAGGGTTCGAAACCCCAAACTATTTGATAATTGATGTTCATTAAGGTGACGCACTTTCCAAGTGACGGCATGCGGGCGTTTACCGAATATTTGTAGCCTGGATCATCCCATGGCACTGTCTAATGGTTATCTCAGGTTGATATTTGTACTGTGAAGGTGGTATTTACCTTGAACGAAATAAAAATCNTGATATTGTACTGTGAAGGTGGTAATTACCTTGAACGAAATAGAAATCATGCTAAGTATAAATGTTAAGGCTTCACGCCGATGTGTTTAGACCGGAATGGTCGATTATTGTTGTCTCTATCTGTGATTATTGATTTCATGTACTTAGTCTTGTTATAGTATATGTTTCATGCCTCAGTATCGTAAGTTGCTAGTTTATTCTATATTATTGGTTTGAGCTGATTTTCATATGTTAGAGCATTGTAAGTGAGACTGGAAGGTACTGACTGAGTGAGGCTTGGAGCCTGGTTTTGAGACAGTTATGAGGTCGGACTGCACACC